>CM055649.1:2626438-2815758 GCA_029378325.1 Elaeagnus macrophylla | reverse complement strand
TGAGGATAATACCAAACCGGTGAAAGAAGCCCAAAGGAGACTTAACCCTATTATGCAAGAGGTGGTGAAAACTGAAAATTTGAAACTTTTGGAAGTGGGGATTATTTATCCTATTTCAGATAACAAATGGGTTAGCCCAATACATGTGGTACCGAAGAAATCTAGGATCACTGTGGTTAAAAATGCTAAAAATGAGTTAGTGCCCACAAGAGTGATTACGGGATGGAGGATGTGTATCGATTTTTATAAATTGAATTTGTACACAAAGAAAAATCATTTTTCTTTTCCTTTTATTGATCAAATCCTTGAACGTTTAGCAAGGCATGACTTTTACTATTTTCTTGATGGTCTTTTAGGTTACTAACAGGTGCCCATTGCTCCAAAAGATTAAGAGAAGACCACATTCACATGCCCATTAAGGACATTTGCCTTCAGGAGGATGCCATTCAGTCTTTGCAATGCCCCCACCATATTCCAACGATGCATGATGTCAATATTCTCGGATATGGTGGAGAAATGTATAGAGGTATTTATGGATGATTTTTCAATTTTTGAAAATTCATTTGATGATTGTCTGAATAATTTGACTCTTGTGCTTGAACGTTGTATTGAAAGTAACTTGACCTTTAGTTGGGAGAAGAGTCATTTTATGGTTAAACAAGGCATTGTATTAGGGCATGTTATTTCTAGTAGAGGCATTAAGGTGGATCAAGAAAAAATTGATTTAATAGCTAAACTATCATCCCCCCATTAATGTTAAAGGAATTAGGAGTTTTCTTGGCCATGTGGGTTTTTATAAGAGATTTATTAAGGATTTTTCTAAGATAAGTCATCCTCTATGTAATCTATTAGCTAAGGATGTTTCTTTTTTATTTGATGATGATTATTTGACTGTTTTTAATGTTTTAAAAGAGAAATGCACTTCTGTGCCCATTATCATGGCACCTGATTGGTTACTCTCCTTTGAAATTATGTGTGATGCTTCTAATTTTGCTATAGGGGCTATTTTAGGACAATGAGTAGAATAGCATTTGCATGTCATTTACTATGCTAGTAAAACTCTTAATGACACTCAACTTAACTACTCAGCCACCGAAAAAGAAATCTTGGCTGTTGTGTTTTCTCTAGATAAATTTAGGTCTTATTTGGTAGGATCTAAAGTAATTGTGCATTTGAACCATGTAACTTTATGATATTTGTTAAGTAAACTGAATGCTAATCCAAGATTAATTCGGTGGGTTTTGTTTTTGTAAGAATTCGACCTAGAGATCAAGGATAAAAAGGGAACTAAAAATGTTGTAGCTAATCATTTATCTAGGTTGATTTCTGACTTTGACACTATTGAGAATGACAAAGAGATTGATCTTGTTGAGACTTTTCCTGATAAGCAGTTATTTTCTGTGGGTCCAAATCCTTAGTATGCTGATATTGTAAATTATCTTGCTAGTGGTTTGTTGAGGTCTAACATTTCTTTTCAAGAAAAGAAAAGATTTTTTCATGTGTACATGTAATACTTTTGGGATAACCCATATCTATTCAAGATTTGTCAAAACCAAGTCATCCGAAGGTGTGTGCCGGAAGAAGAGCATGCAAGCATCTTAACCTTCTGTCATGAGCTTCACTGTGGAGGATATTTTGGCAGTAAGAAAACCGCCATTAAGGTACTCCAATCTAGTTTTTATTGGCCTATTCTGTTTAAAGATGGTTATGATTTTTGCATGCGTTGTGATAGATGTCAGAGGATTGGTAAAATAGGTAGACGTAATGAAATGCCTCTAACATATAATCTCATTGTTGAGTTATTTGATGTTTGGGAGATTGATTTCATGGGTCCTTTTTCCCCTTCTTCTAGATTTGAGTATATTTTAGTTGCAGTAGATTATGTGTCTAAGTGGATAGAAGCTATACCCACTAAATCTAATGATGCTAACTGTGTTGTGAAGTTCTTGAAGGAAACAATATTTAGCAGGTTTGGGACACCGAGGGCGATAATCAGTGATGGAGGGAGCCATTTTTGTAATAAACTTTTTGATGGATTGTTACGAAAGTACATCACTCATAAAGTGGCTACTCCATATCACCGACAAACATTTGAACAAGTTGAAGTGAGTAACCAATAAATCAAGGGCATCTTGGAACGTACGGTGCGACCTTCAAGAAAGGATTGGGCTTCAAAGCTCATGAAGCATTATGAGCTTACCGTACAGCGTACAAGACACCTATTGGGATAAGCCCATATCGGTTAATTTATGGCAACGCATGCCATTTACCCGTTAAGCTTGAGCACAACGCCTATTGGGCAATCAAGCAAATAAACATGGATTGTCAACAAGCGGGAGAGAAATGTTTACTTCAACTTGATGAACTTGAGGAGATTCGAAATGAGGCTTATGAGAAAACCAAGATTTACAAAGAACGAGCCAAGTGTTACCATGACAAATGGATCGTTAGTAAGTATCTCTATCTTGGAAAGTACTTTTATTTATTCTCGTTTTAAACTTTTTTCAGGAAAACTTCGATTAAGATGGTGTGGACCATTTCAAGTTATTCAATTGTTTCCTCACAGAGTTGTAGAGTTGTTAAACCCAAAAACTCAGGTGACATTCAAGGTGAATTGTCATCGTGTGAAGCCTTACTTGGAAAGAATAACTAACAACGGGAACATTGAGAGCATAGAAGTGCATGAATCCTAGACTCATGCAACGTCTGGCTAAGGACGTTAAACTAAGCGCTTTGTGGGAGGCAACTCGCCATATTCGGTTATATCTTTTCCTTTTTAGTTAAATTGTGTGTTTTCTTTTCTATTTATTTTGATTACTTTTCTGAACATGCACTTATTTTGAAGCATTAAGGACAATGTTTTATTTAGGTTTGGGAGGAATATTTAAGTATTTTGAGATAACAATTTTCATGTTCTTTTTAATTTATAAATAATTAAATATATTATGCAAATTGTGTTTGATATTCTTTAATATTCTCAAAAATTTATTATAACAATTTGGTTCATATTCATAATCTATAAATCCTTTTTTTTATTGAAAATGAGATGAATTTGAGTTTGATGTTCAAGAATCAAATAATCAAATTGTAAAGACTACCATGTGAGATATTTGAGCCTTTAGCATTTTATTCTGAGAGATTAATATTCTTCTACTCTTTAAACACATTTCTTTATAATTTAAATTGTTAGATGATTTCTATAAGTTTTGCATTGAATGTTAGGATTTTACATCTGATAAAGAGTTATGTTGTTTATTTTCATTATCTTAATTAAATGACTTGAGTATGAAAATTACAGCATATATCTAGCCTTCATGATTAACTTAATAATATGTGGGGGTTAATATATATATATATATATAGTGATTTACTATGAGTCATAAATCCAAATTTTTGGGTCATTCTTATCATAAAATTCTATCAAAAAAAAAAGAGAAGAAGAAAAGCCCTTTGAAGTCAAAATCATGTAAATCGCTATCTATCTCAAGGCACATGCTTGATATTCTTTACTTAAGAAGTTTGATTAGAATATGATATAAACAGTATGATATCTTTACAATTTTAATATTTGATTCTTTTCATAAGAGCAATTTGGATGCATTTGAGCTTTTCTTCTTAATATACATATGCGAATCTTTTGTTTTTCTTGTTTACATAACTTGTGTTTGCATATATTGATGAGTGCTTGAACCTTAGGATCTGTATGCATTAAAGAGTGAATCTTGTGAGGTTTAGAGTCAAAGCGAATTCAGATTCTTGACATTAAATTTAGAGAATTTGATATGAATATAATTATTGAGATATGGATGAATGATGTGAACCTAGTTTGCATGGTGAATTTTGAAATATCGAGAAATTAAATATTTTGTGCATAAATCTTAATTATAATTTATAAAGAAAAAATTGAGCATGAAAATTTTACTATATTGAGCTTTAACTTTTGTTTTGCTTGAGGACCAGCAAAATCTAGGTATGGGAGAATTTGATAAATCAATATTTGTCCTAATATTTTGTTATAATTTGGCATTATTTTTATAATTTATTTAAATATTTTACCTAAATTAAGGATATTTTGGTCTTTTTTAGGTTTATAATTATTTGGGAAGAATTTACAATTTTTGGGAATTTTTCTGGAATTTTTATGAATTTAATTGAACAGGTGGATGTATACAGAAATAACTATGGATATATTTAGAAATATGGATTCGTATAGAAGGAACCGTTGATCCACTTAGAAAGCCCAGTCAAAGTCATCATCCACGTCATTGGACACGTCATCATCACGTCAATCTGTCATACCAATAAGAGGAAGCCACATGTCAGACAACTCAGCAAGTGTTTACCAGCCACGTGTCATACACTTTATGAGTTGTTTCCCACTCGCGGCGCAGCACCGTCTAGCCAATAAAAACGTGACACGTGTCCTCCTCTTCTACACATGCAGCACCGTCCAGCGAATGGCGTGGTGACACGTGTCCTACTTATCTACGCGTATAGTCAACCAACAAATGGCGTGGTGACACGTGTCTTAATTTTCAGCTTTTTGACCCACTCTTTTGCTATATATACGAGCTGAGTTTGATAGGAGAGTGGAGAGTTGAGATTGATATTGCTATATAATTTTTAGAGTATTTTTAGTTTAGTTTTGGTTATTTCTCTTCTACTATTTCTTCTATTTCAGTTTTAATTTATTTTACAGTTCAATTTTACTATATTTTAGAGAGAAAAATAATATATTATTGTATAATATTTTAAGCTTTTGGAGTAGGAACATCAACTAATTCAAGAGTTTAGGTATTTATTTTATTATTAATATTTTTATCTCTAATTTTGTAATATTATTGCTGCAAATGCTATGCCTTTAGTAATTAAATTTACGATAGTGAATTTAATTATGCTTAGCTAAATTTATATATGAGATTTTAGTTATGTTACCATGATTATTTTAGATTAATATATTAATTATTATATAAAAGTTAGGTATTATTTCATGTTCATTTTTCTTCATCGCTTTAATTATAAATAGTAGGTGGATCAATCACTATTTATGATTAAAGTAAATATTTGTAAATTAGGTTGTTAAACACATCATATGCATCTAATTATACCATCTTGAACATTAATCTAAATTAATTACATAATTACTATGCTAATTTAGATGGTTATATAATTTCTATGCACTCATTCCAATCATTTAATAAATGTCTCGATCAAAGAAATTGATTATTTAATTGTAAGTGAAAGTTGCCATGATTATTGGAATTTTCTAACTTTAATAGAAAAATCAATAATATCAACTTATGAATATTTATTAAATTTAACTAAATAATCCAAAATATGATTGGTTAGCAAGCTAAAAGTCTCATACTTGTCTCATCTCTTTTTAGTTAAAAGTCTCTATTTACTTTTAATTAATTTAATTGTTTGATTAATTAATTATTTTATCACCATCCATTTTTTTTAAGTATTATTGTTTATTTTGTATTTTATTACTTTTGGAAATAATTAAAGAATTTGAAATCACTGCAACTCCGCAAGAGATCGACCTCGGAAGTTTACTTATTACTTAACTATAAGTGATTCATGCGCTTGCGAGTACTATAACTTGCACATCACGTATCCCTTGCCTTGGTCGTGTAACCAGGTTAGGACTCTCTCAATATTGTTGAGGCATTTGAGATAAAATGGATTCTCCATGATCCACTTTAATGAGATCTTCTAGTAATGCAATACTAAAGCCTTCTTAATCGTTGTTGGCAATAATTGGATTTTTTAGAATCACGATTAGGACTGTGGTGCATATGCATCCAAATACAAAAGGATTGTGGGGAAGAAACGTATATACAAGTTCTTATTGTGGTTGAATAAAGATCTTGATGAAATACAAAGGCAAAATTTTTGGAGCTAAAACTCTACCCAATATCTCTAAGGTTGCTTCTAAAGTTTGCCTAGAAGAGAGCCAAAAAAAGGTTGATAAGTGCTTAAAAAGCACTAATATGTCGTGATTTATTGTGCTTAATTGTGAAAAATAGATTTTTTATAACTCATTTATTTGATTATTTACGTAAATCTATCAATTAGGAATTACGGGTATATGTTAGTGTATTTTAGGTGTTTTGTAGCGCCAAATGAGTTGAGTAATACAAACTCGCAAAAATGAAACACGTACGGCACTTGGATCACAATTTAGGAGTAGCATGAGTCAAATTATGTAAGCTGTACATAACGAGCCAACTAGTATGTAAGGGGTACTATGAAGATACAAAAGGCAACGCGCTCCGCAACGAGGAAAAGTTGTGCCGCAGAGAGAGCCTCTTGATTTTAGCCATTATTTTTAGATTTATTTCTGTGCCGCAGCGGGGATATATGTGTGCTGTGGCATGCCTATTCCTGGGACAACCAGGATTCTATGTAACCCTTACACATATATACCCCTTTAAGTCTCCCTTTTACAACATTTCAATTTTGCGAATCAAAATGAGACTCGTTCAGAATTTTGGAGCTTTTCCACACTCAGAGAAGCAAGAGAACCAATTCTAAGGATTCAAGAAGCCATTGAAGATCGGCAATCAAGCTTTTGGAGAAGCATGTCATCCAATCCAATTGTGGTATTTAGATCTAAGTTTATTTTTGTTATAGAATTTCCCTTTTTTCTTCTTACTTCTTTGAGTTGTATGTTGAATTAAATTTGTCAATGAATTAAATTCAAACATGGTTGGCTAATTTTATTAGGGGTGTTTAGTTTGTGTTGCCATGTTTGCTAGAATTGTTATGGTAGATATTTTTATTGCATTAAGATAAATAAAATTACCTTTTGATTAAGAGCATGTTTAAATGTTTAATTGTGGATTTTTATGGGCCAATTTGAGATTCATAATTACATTGAAAAATATTAAAGTTTGGTTTTAGGAACGTCACCTTGACTTTAATTTGAAAAACTTAATCAAAACTTCAAATTGATGACCTAGTCATGCCATTAGTTTGATTGACATATTTTTCCTTGTGCATAATTTGATTGCTATTTGATATACCCGATCGTAGGATATTGATTAGTTAATCAATAAAGAGAATTACCCGATCGTAGGAATTTTCGTAATTAAAAGAAAAGTCGGTAATATTTATTTATTAGAACGTTCATGTTAATTCACCATAACTTTTCGATGCAAGCATGGTCAACCAAACTAAACGTCCATACATCCTCAATTGATATTTGAAATCTTTTTGAGTTAATTCAAAATTTGCATAATTGTTTTCTTTAATTGTTCAACACCATTGATCTTGCTCACAAATCCAACTTTATTTACAGTTTTATTAGATTTAGGATTCTAATTATTTAGAGTTTTAGTGTTACTAGAATGCTATTTAATTAGTGTTTTAGTTGCTTTAGGACTCTAATTAGATTAAGAAATAAAACCATTGCAATTCCTTGAGAGATCGACCTCGGAGGTTTGCTTATTACTTGCTACAAGTGATTTATACACTTGCGAGTACTATAATTTGCACATCAAGTTTTTGGAGCCGTTGCCGGAGAATTGACATTTTAAATAATTTCCTTTTTAACTTTTTAGAGTTTCTAAATTAGATTAATTTGTTTATTTACTTTACTTGAATTTTATTTATCTTTTATTCAAAAAAATAAAAAAATTAAAAAATAGTGCGTTTATTTGTTTGCCTTTTTTCTGCTGCCTTGATCTTTGTTTGCTTTTTGTTTGTGCATGCAGGGTTGGAGGCCACTGAACAAGGAACTCACTCCTTTCATCGATAACATTCATAAGATCAAACACCTATCAAGGAAAATGGATACTTACATTCAAGAGGAAGACGAACAACAACAATTGTAAGCAATAATGGGTGACAACGTGGGTAGGTAGATAATGAAAAAAAGAATTTGCAAGACCTATCATTGGGACTGCCACATCATACATTCAACTGATAGAGGCAGCTAGGAATTATGAATTGAAAAATATTCCTTATTTCATGCTTCCCTCCTTTTATGGTATTCCTAATAAGGATCCTCTAAATTTTATGTGTGAACTTTATGCAACTATGCAAACTTTTCCACTACAGGGACTTAGTGAAGATCAACTAAGGATGAGGTGTTTTATTTACACTCTCAAAGATAGGGTTAAGCCTTGGCTCATGACCTTTGCACCTAGTTCTTTGGCCACTTGGGACGCTATTTATAACAAATTTATGGGTAAGTTCTATTCCCATCAAAAAATGTTCGACCTAAGAACCAAAACTGCTATGTTTTCGTAAATGGAAGGAGAACCCTTTCACGAGGCTTGGGACAGATTCAAGCTGCTCCTGATACAGTGTCCACATCACCACTATTCGTTGCAGTTACAAAATTAGTTTTTCTATGATGGATTGACACTACAGTGTCAATTCACAGTTGACAACGCTGTAGGAAGAGCTACAGGTGAGAAAATAGCAGATGAAACTTATGAACTTTTTGAAATATTGGGAGCCAATTCCCAACTAAAGAGTGCTAGAGGAAGAAGAGTTAGAGTCCATGAATTAGGCTCCAACAATGAAATGGCCATGCACCTTGTTGAGTTGACTAAACAAGTGCAACTTCTTACTACCTCCAATATGAATCAAATGCCAAAACACAATGTATGTGGAGTTTGTGGTTCTTATGGACATGGGGTTAACGTTTGTTCTTTTGCAGGTGATTCTTATGCAGGTACTAATGAAGAGGTAAATTTAATGCAAGGGTACCAACCTAGACCTAAGAATGACCCTTATTCTAATAACTACAACCCTGGATGGAGAAATCACCCCACCTTTGCTTAGAAACAAAATAATAGCCAACCATTTGCCCAAAATCAAACACAAAGCCAAAACATTAACTGACAATTTTTGTCAAATAAACCAACCATAGAGGAAACCTTGAATACTTTCATGCAATCTTGTAGTGGAAGGATGGACCCTATGGAAGCATCAATGAAAAAAGTAGAAATACAGGTGGGGAACAAATGCACAAACAAGAAACAGGAAAGCTGTTTAGTCAACCTGAACAAACGAAAGCTTGTCACGGTTCTTTGGAGTGGTAAGGTCGTTACAAAAGTTTTACCTAAAATTTCTAATGATTTACCTTAAAGTGCAGGTAACATGGAAGATGACAACATAGTTTCTAAGGAATTGGGGAAAAAAGGTGAAAAACATGAAGAGCCTTTAAAGGCAACAATTGGAGAATCATCTAGCTCCCCTAAATTACACAAGTCATTAGAACCATACCGACTACCAGTACCGTTCCCACATCGTTTAAAGGACAGTAAGCAAGATAAGCAATTTTTTGATTTATTTAACATGCTTTCAAAAGTAAATATTAATTTGCCTCTGTTAAATGTAATTAGAAACGTACCTTCTTATGCAAAAAATTTCAAAGAATTAAACACTAAGAAATGAAGGTATAAGCTTAATGAAAGAGTCATAGTGTCTGAAATTGCTAGTGCAGTGCTTTAATAGAACCTACCCCTAAGTTTTATCATTAATATTACTATGGGGGATAGAAAAGTAGCTAAGGCTATGCTTGATCTTGGTGCTAGTGTAAATTTGATGCCTTACTCTATTTTCTGGCAGCTAGGTTTGGTAGAGCTAAAACCAACAACCATGTCCCTTCAACTTGCAGATAGATCTGTTAAATATCCGAAGGGCATAGTTGAGGACTTACTTGTACAACTAGATAAGCTTATCATACCTATTGATTTTGTGGTTTTAGATATGCAGGATAACCCATCATTGGACAAGGAGCATACAATTCTCTTAAGTAGACCATTTATGGCCACCACCCAAACCATCATTGATGTCTAAAGTGGGAAATTGACAATGACAGTCTTAGGAGAGACTGTGCATTTTAAGGTTTTTGATTCATCTCCTTACCCTTCTATATCTACTATTGATGAGTGCTCATTTATTGAATGTTTAGATCCTATTATTCATGATACTTTTGTGCAAGATAGATTAGATGATAAATTAGAGGTAGCACTTATAGTTGGAGAGGTAGATGACATTTTAGATTATGAGACTAAGGAATACAATGATCTGTTAGACAATGCCATACCATAGAGGAAGCTAGTACACCCTTAGACTTATTAGATGTCCTACATGACAAAGAGATTGTTCCACCTAAACTAGAACTTAAAGAACTACCTAAGCATCTCAAATATATATTTTTGGGAGAGAATGAGACTTATCCATTTATTATTTCATTTACACTCACCCAAAAACAAGAGGACAAACTAGCTAGGGACCTTAGGAAGTATAGGAAAGCAATAAGATGGAGTATAGGGGACATTAGAGGCATTAGTGCCCACTAGGATAAGATCAATTTGGAGGACAATGTCAAACCAGTTAAAGAAGCACAAAGGAGACTAAACCCAATCATGCAAGAGGTGGTTAAAAAATAAGTTTTAAAACTCCTAGCAGTAGGAATAATTCATCTAATTGCTGATAGTAAGTGGGTTAGTCCAGTTCATGTGGTATGAAAAAAATCTGGAATAACCATGATTAAGAATGAGAAGGATGAATTAGTGCCCACTAGGATAATTACAGATTGAAGGATGTGTATTGATTTTTGAAAATTGAATTTGTACACAAAAAAGGATCACTTCCCCTTCCCTTCATTGATCAAATGCTAGAAAGACTAGTTGGACACAATTTCTACTATTTTTTGGATGGTCTTTCATATTATTATTAGGGGCCCATTGCTTCGGAGGATCAAAAGAAAATGACATTCACATGCCCATTTAGTACTTTTGCCTTTAGGAGGATGTCATTTGGACTATGCAATGCACCCGCCACCTTTTAGAGATGCATGATGTCTATATTTTCAGACATGGTGGAGAAATTTATCGAGGTATTTATGGATGAATTTTCTAGTTTTGGTAATTCCTTTGATGATTTCTTAAATAAATTGACTTTGGTGTTAGAACGTTGCATTAAGTGTAATTTGACACTTAGTTGGGAAAAAAGTCATTTTATGGTCCAACAAGGTATAGTTCTAGGACATATCATATCTAGCAAGGGAATTGAGGTAGATAAGGCTAAGTTAGATTTGATTGCGAAATTACCTCCCCCTACATCTGTTAAAGAGATACGGAGTTTCTTAGGACATGTAGGTTTTTATAGATAGTTTATTAAGGATTTTACCAAGATAAGTCGTCCTTTATGTAACCTACTTTCCAAAGATGTTCCATTTGATTTTAATGATGATTGCGTTGTTGCTTTCAATGCTTTGAAAGATAAACTTACTTCTGCACCTATTATTGTGGCACTTGATTGGTCTTTACAATTTGAGATCATGTGTGATGTATCTGATTATGTCATAGGAGCTATTTTGGGGCAAATAGTGGATAAACATTTACATGTTATATACTATGCTAGCAAAACACTCAATGATGCCCAAATTAATTATTCCATCACTAAAAAAGAGTTTTTGGCTGTTGTTTTCTCACTTGATAAATTTAGGTCTTACTTGGTAGGAACTAAAGTTATTGTTCATTCGGATCATGCTGCTTTAAGATATTTATTGACTAAACTGAATGCTAAGCCTAGACTTATTAGGTGGGTCTTACTTTTACAAGAATTTGACCTAGAGATCAAGGACAAAAAGGGTACTGAAAATGTAGTAGCTGATCATCTGTCTAGGTTGATTTCTGGGTATAATGCTGTTGAGGGTGAAAGTAAGGAAACAATCATAGAAACCTTCCCTGATGAACAAATTTTTACAATAGGTCCAAATCCATGGTATGCTGACATTGTTAATTATCATACTAGTAGAATTTTGAGACCTAACATCACTTTTTAGGAAAAGAAAAGGTTTTTTACTATTTGCAGGCAATACTTTTGGGATGACCCCTATTTGTTCAAGTTATGTCAAGATCAAGTCATCTGGAGGTGTGTGCTCGAAGAGGAACGGCCCTAAAGGTATTACAATATGGATTTTATTGGCCTACTTTGTTTAAGGATGCTAACCTGTTTTGTGTGAGATGTGATAGATGTCAAAGGACAAGTAATATAGGCAAACGTAATGAAATGCCTTTGACATTGAATCCTGTAGTCGAATTGTTTGATGTGTGGGGAATTGACTTCATGGGTCCATTTTCCCCATCTTTTGGATTTACTTATATTTTAGTAGCAGTCGACTATGTCTTAAAGTGGGTAGAAGCGATACCCACTAGAACTAATAACACTAATGTTGTTGTTAAATTCTTGAAGGATATATTTTTAGTAGGTTTGGAACACCGAGAACGATCATTAGTGATGGAGGCAGCCACTTTTGTAACAAGCTCTTTCATGGACTTTTGAAAAAGTACAACATCTCTCATAGAGTGGCTACCCCATATCATCCCAAAACTTCGGGTCAAGTCGAAGTGAGTAACAGAAAAATCAAGAGAATATTGGAACTCACAGTGCGCCCCTCAAGGAAGGATTGGTCAGTAAAGTTGAATGATGCTTTGTGGGCATATCGCACAGCTTACAAGACACCCATTGGTATGAGCCCCTACCAGTTAATATTAAAAAAGCATGTCATTTATCTGTTGAGTTAGAGTATAGAGCTTATTGAATGATTAAGGAGCTCAACATGGACATGACAAAATTGGGAAAAATGACTACTCCAACTAAGCGAACTTAAAGAAATAAGGAATGAAGCTTACGAGAATGCCAAGATCTACAAGGAGCATACTAAGCGCTATCACGATAAAGGGCTCATTAGTAAGTCTTTAGTTCCTAGAATGAAAGTACTTTTATATAATTCACGTTTGTGTTTGTTTCCAGGAAAACTACATTCTAGGTAGAGTGGACCGTACACCATTGCTAACGTATTTTCACTTGGAGTGGTCGAGTTGCTGAATTCTAAAACACAAGAACCGTTTAAAGTGAACGGGCATCATGTTAAGCAGTACTTGGAAGGGGATACCAACATGAAAAGCATAGAAACCATACGTCGCCAAGATTCTTAGACACGAGAATGGCCACGTCTTGCTAAGACGTAAAACTAAGCCCTTAATAGAAGGCACACATTCGGTATTATATTCGTTACTTTCTTTGTTCGTTTTTCTTTCATTCTTTTCTTTATTTTTGTTTTTACTTTTTCATGGCAATGAGGATATTACTCCAATCTAGGTTGGGCGTGAATACGTTGTCCATGTCTTTTCTTTTTCCTAAAAATTAAAAAAAATTTAAAATTTTTGTGTGCCGCGGCTTAGATGTTTCTGTTTCATAATGAATTTTTAAAAATTTGTGTGTACCGCAGCGAGCTTGGTTTTGTTTCAGAATGAATTTTTGAAATTTTGTGCATGCCGCGGCAGGTTAAAATTTTGTGATAGTTCCTGTTTTGGGATTATTTTTAAAATTTTGTTCGCGTTGCGGCAAGTAAAAATTTGTGCCATGGCAGGAGTGGTCTTGTTTCATGCGTGGGAGTCCAAAATTCATCCATGCCCCGATAGGGAAAAACTTGTGCCGCGTCGCGCCTATAAATTTTTCCAGAAAAGGGGCACTCGTGAAAAATTCAAATCATTCAAACAAATTTTTCGTCATTTTCTCCTAAACACTCCATCACTTTCTCTCCATTTTTCTCTCAATTTCTCACCAAAAACAAAACTTTACTCCATAATTTCTTCCATCTAATCTTTCTATCAAGTATTTCTTTCTTCATTTTGATAGATTTGCTCATGAAATCAAGAAATCTCTTCATCTTCTTCAACACAAGCTAGGGTTTCGAAAAAAAATTAGGAATTTTTCTTCAAGGATTCAATTGAACTCCAAAGAGGTAAATTTCTTCACAATTCTAACTTAATTTAGTAATTATTATCTGGAAATTGTGAATTGAGTTTGAAATGTTTTTGGATTTAAGTGATTTGAGTTAGATAAGAGGGGATTTTTGGGGATTTTCTGAAATTAATTGACTTGTGTGAGATTATTTGTGTAGCATAATCTATGGCTCCAAAATGAAAAGCTGAAGAGGGAAGTCGTTCCAAGGGTAAAGGAAAAATGGTTGAGGAATGCAACTTTGATGCCTCTAGGTTTGTTAGTTGGGAGGCACAAGAGCGGTACGAAGGTGCCGCCAAAAGGAATAAAGGATTCGCTATGGAGAGGGGGTTAGATTTTGGACAAGTAGGAGTCGTGGGAATTTCTGATATGGTTGAGGCGATAGGGTGGAGGAAATTTGTAAACGCATCGAAAGCGAGTGTGAGTTCGTTGGTCCGAGTATTCTACGCGAATGTCCCAGAAGCTCAAGATGGAATGGTTTGGGTGAGGGGTGTTGAAGTCCCCTTTAATAGGACTGTTATAAATGCATACTATGGGTTAAGGGACATACATGATAGCGAGTATGAAACCTATTTAAAACAGGTGGATTACGATGAAATTATAAACGCCCTCACCGATAAATATAAGGGGGACATGGTAAATACCTTTCAGGCAAAGCATCTTAGAACCCAATCCCATATCTAGCAGTACTTTGTGTGTTCTAGATTAATGCCAACCCAGCATTACAGTACTGTTGATCGGGAGAGAGCAATCTTGCAATATGCAATAGAGACCGAAAGTTCAGTTGATGTAGGGATGATGATCCAACAACGAGTTCTATAATCAGTTGAGCATCACAACCTCAATTACTTCTTTCCCCAGCTGATCACTACCCTATGTGTCAAACATGGAGTACAATATGACACGGGTGAAGTACTTTTACAATCGGGTGAAAAATTGACTTTCGCTTACATGCATCACCTAACCAGTGGTACTATGGTAGGACAAGGTAGTAGGAAGGGTGATGGGACCTCTTCCAAGAACGCTACCACCAAAGATAAGTTGGTGAATTTGGAAGCAAAAGTAAATAAAATACAGGAATATCAAAGTCAACAGCAAGGTTGGTTCAACGAACAAATGAAATATTCACATGAATACCAAGCTCTACTCCACAGAATGATGAGTTTTTAGTTGACACAAAGCAGAGTAGACCTCACCCAATTTGGCTCAGTTCTGCAGTATTTGGGCCACGACTTCATCTACAGACCACCGAAGAACCAACTCGAGGATGATAACGAGCAACATGATGATATGGAGGACTAAGCCTCCCCATTGTATTTTATCATTTCTTTAATTTTTATTTTCTTTTTCTTTCATTTTTTTCCTTTATTTTTATTTCATTTTTATTTTATGTTGGATTAGTTAAGAACTTTAATTAACATTGTTTAATAGTTTTTTTATTTCATTTATATTTAGTTAATTTTTAAATTTGACTTTGAGTTGTGATGCACACATTTAGAGGTTTCATGCATATTTCTTACGAACTAAATGCTACATGATGAGAAGGGTGAGGAATGGTGAACCAGAGCGTAATTGTAGTGTACACAATTTCATACAAAAGGGGGTAACTTCTTCACTCTTTTACTTAATTTCTTTTGTTTTTCTTTGAGACATTAAGGACAATGTAGAAATTAGGTTGGGGGTGGGAAAAATATTCCATGAGCATGAATTTAGACCAAATTTTAAATTTTAACTTTTTGTAAGTTTTCATTTGAATTTTGTTAAGATAGTATTGAGTCCACTTGAATCAATTTGAAAGCCTATGATATTAATATGATTGTAATGACGGTGACATGTGAAAGAAATTGATTTCCATCTAACTGAAGAGGCACAAAAATGTTAGATTCATCTAGTTTGAGGATTTTATGGTACATGTGGTAGTTTGTTTGGTTAGTATCACTATTTTTTATTTGTGTAATGTATGCATGTTCGTGATATATTTTAAGTCTTAACAAACTCTAGAACTTTCTTGAAAATCCATTAAGGCGAAATAATAGAATCACATACCACTTAGAAAGTGATTTAGGCCATCTTTGGACCGTTTGAACTTTTTGAGCCTCCCCGTACTGTTTTTATCCATAATGACACCTGTGAACTCAATATATATATACATTGTACTACTCTTAATGATAAGAGTACTCAATGTAATACTTGATTTTCATGAGCATTTGAATTAAAGGAAATTATATATGTCTTTCTTTTGTTTTTAAAAAAATGAAAATAAAGAGCACGAAAAGTAAAGAAAGAAGATCAAGTAAAAATCTAAGGGACATATAGAGTTTATAAAATAGGAGGAAGGAATAGAACATTTGGGTAGAAAAAATTGAAATTTGTGAAGAAAACAAAAATGCAAAGTACTCTTATCCTCTTAAGAAGAACCTTTCTGTACTTTCATAACCGCATACCTTAACACAACTTTACGAGCTTAATAAAGTCCTATTGATTCGAGGTAGTTTTGATTTCTATATTAGTGAAGATGGACTTGAAAAGTGAGCATATGGAGTTTGCGAGTGCAATTCTCACTCATATTTCACTTGCAAAATATTGGGATCTAAAATGTAATTTGTGAATATCATGCATGACACAATCCAATAGTGTAACTAATGGGCTTGTGATTTGATTGTTTGTTCAAAAGTCAATTACGAAAATGGATTTGATATTTTGACTGTTTTTGAGCTTAAGTGGTTTTTAACTATTTCGTATGCTATTCGTCATTAACAATTTTTGAGACATATGCATGGATTGATTCGAGTATATATAAAATTTTTAATAGTTTTAAGAGTCGTACGATGTTTGTGGGTATCATCACTGAAAACCCTCACGAAGCTATAACTCGTCCACTATAGCCACCTAGGGATTTAAAGGCTTGTTGCAGATGCTAAATACAATCGTGACAATCTACAGAAGTGATTTAGGTTAGTATAGTTTATTTTATTTGTTTTTCTTTTAGTTTTTAGATCACTTCACTTGCTAGAGACTAGCAAGAAGCTGATTAGGGGTTGTGATAAGTGCTTGAAAAGCACTAATATTTCGTGATTTATTGTGCTTAATTGTGAAAAATAGATTTGTTATAACTCGTTTATTTGATTATTTACATAAATCTATCAATTAGGAATCACGGGTATATGTTAGTGTATTTTAGGTATTTTTTAGCGCCAAATGAGTTGAATAACGTAAACACCCAAAGATGAAACAAGTACGGTGCTCGGATCACAATTTTGGAGCAACACGAGTCAAATTATATAAGTCGTACATAACGAGCCAACTAGTATGTAAGGGGTACTATGAAGACACAAAAGGCAATGCCCACTGCAGTGAGGAAAAGTTGTGCAGCAGCAAGAGCCTCTCAAGTTTGGCCATTATTTTCAGATTTATTTTTGTGCCGCGGCAGAGAAATGTATGTGCTGCGACACGCCTATTCCTGGGACAACCAAGATTCTATGTAACCCTTACACATATAAATACTGATGAGTGCTCGAAAAGCACTAATATTTCGTGATTAATTGTGCTCAATTGTTTGATATATAGATTTATTATTATTGTTTATTCAATTAATTTCATAAATCTATCCATTCGGAGTCACGGGTATATTTTAGTGTATTTCAGGTGTTTTTAGCGTCAGATGAGTCAAATAATGAAAACACGCAAAGACGGAACACTTACGGCGCTCGGATCACGAGTTATGGGCTAAACGAGACAAATATGTAAGCCTTACATAACGAGCCATCACATATGTAAGGGGATACATGTGAAGAAATTGAAGACAAAGTGCACCGCGGCGAGGAAAAGTCATGCCGCGGCGGGGAGCTCTCGGGTTTTTACACAATTTCCAGAATTTGTGTTGCGCCGCGGCGGCAAAAACGCATGCCGCGGCGCGCCTATTCCTAATGCAATCAATTCATACACAACTCTTAGAATTCACAATTTTGCAACCAAACACTACATTCAATCAGTTTTGAGAGCGTTGCCACACTCTAACGAAGGGAGAGACACTATTCTAAAGATTCAAGGAAGCCAACGACGATCGAAGATAAAGCTTACGGAGAAGAACGCTATCCAATCCATAAGCGGTATTTAGATCTAGGATTTTCTTGTTGTTATAGAATTAATTCCTCTTCTCTTTTTGTTAAAGTGTATGATCATATTTTATTTGTCTATGAATATTAATATGAACATGAGCGGCTAGTTTAATTATGGGTGTTTAGTTTGTGTTGCCATGTTTGCTAGAATTGTGTATGGTGTATCTTATTGATTTATAAATAAATTACTTTTTGATTAAGAGCATGTTTAGATATTTAATTATGAATAATCATGGGCCCATTTGATGTTCGTAGTTAGGTTGAAAAATCTGAGAATTTAGTTATAGGAACGTCACCTTAACTTTATTCCGAAACACTTAATCAAAGCTTCAAGTTAGTGACTTAGTCATAGCATTAATTTGATTGGCATGTTTTCCTTACGCATAATTTGATTACTATTTGATTTACCCCCGCCAAAGGCAATTAATTAGTTAATCAATAAAGAGACCTACCCCCGCCAAAAGGAGTCTCGTAATTAAAAGGAAAGCCGGTAGTTTAGTTTATATAGGACGTTCATGTTATCTCACCATACCTTTTCGATGCAAGCATGGTCAACCAAGCTAAACGTTCATACATCCTCCATTGATATTTGATTTAATTGAATTGATTGTTTGCTTGCGATTCTGTTTTCATTTGATTGTCATATGATTGTTCTCGTTACAAAAACAAACAACATTTTTACAGTTTTAGTAGCTTTAGGATTCTAGTTACTTAGAGTTTTAGTTTCACTAGAACTCTATTTAATTAGTGTTTTATTTTCATTAGAACTCTATTTAGATTAAAAAGTTAGTTATTTAAGACCACTGCAATTCCTTGAGAGACCGACCTTGAAAGTTGCTTATCACTTTACTACGAGTGATTCGTACACTTGCGAGTACACATTTTAACACATCAAATACCCCTTTAAGTCTCCCTTTTACAACACTTCAATTTTGCGAATCAAAATGAGAGTCAATCAGAATTTTGGAGCTTTTCCACACTCAAAGAAGCAAGAGAACCGATTCTAAGGATTCAAGAAGCTATTGAAGATTAGCGATCAAGCTTTTAGAGAAGAACGTCATCCAATCTAATTGTGGTATTTAGATCTAGGTTTCTTTTTGTTATAGAATTTCCTTTTCTTCTTCTTACTTCTTTGAGTTATATGTTGAATTAAATTTGTCAATGAATATTTATTCAAACATGGTTGGCTAATTTTATTATGGGTGTTAAGTTTGTGTTGTCATGTTTGCTAGAATTGTTGTGGTGGATATTTTTATTTCTTTAAGATAAATAAAATTACCTTTTGATTAAGAGCATGTTTAGATGTTTAATTATGGATTTTCATGGGCCAATTTGAGATTTATAATTAGGTTGAAAAATATTAGAGTTTGGTTTTAGGAACGTCACCTTGACTTTACTTTGAAAAACTTAATCAAAACTTCAAATTGATGACCTAGTCATGGCATTGGTTTGATTGACATATTTTTTCTTGTGCATAATTTGATTGATATTTGATATACCCGATCGTAGGATATTGATTAGTTAATCAACAAAGAGAATTACTCAATCGTAGGAATTTTCATAATTAAAAGGAAAATCGGTAATATTTATTTATTAGAACGTTCATGTTAATTCACCATAACTTTTCGATGTAAGCACGGTCAACCAAATTAAACGTCCATACATCCTCCATTGATATTTGAAACATTTTTGAGTTAATTCAGAATTTGAATAATTATTTTCTTTAAGTGTTCAACACCATTAATCTTGCTCACAAATCCAACTTTATTTACAGTTTTATTAGATTTAGGATTCTAATTATTTAGAGTTTTAGTGTTACTAGAATTCTATTTAGTTAGTGTTTTAGTTGCTTTAGGACTCTAATTAGATTAAGAAAAAGATTGTTTAAAATCATTGCAATTCCTTGAGAGATCGCCCTTGGAGGTTTGCTTATCACTTGTTACAAGTGATTCGTATACTTGTGAGTACTATAATTTGTACATCAAAAGTCATGATGTGCTTCATAACCATTCATCCAGAATATGAAAAATTTTCCCTTGCTACTTGTGGATAGCCATTTTCCTTCAATAATAATCAAAAGAGAGCATGACCTTGGTGTGATCATTGCAAATGACTAAATCATACCAAGGAAACTTGTTGGAAGCTTCATGGCAAGCTCACAGGTTGAAGCTAAGAGAGAAGAGGACAACAAGCCTTTGTTGAGGAAAAATTAAATCTATGAATTGTTGACTCTAGAGATTTAGATCGCATGACAGAAAATGCTACAATTTTTCAAAAATTTACACCTTGTTTAGGAAACTTCACTGTTCGAATTGTCGATGGTTCTCTCTCAAAAGTGATTGGCAAAGATTTATTGTTATTTCTAAGGAACTTACTCTTGAATCTGTTATTATGGTTCTTAATTTTGATTGTAATTTGTTGTCTATAGTAAACTCAATCAGGATAAGAATTGTGTTTTCTAATTTCTTCCAAAATTGTTGTGGTTTTTAGAATTTTGATTTAAGGAAGATGATTGGAAATTCTAAGGTGTTCAGGACTCTATGTTCTCAAGATTGATAATTATCTTAGAAGACAACCTCGAATGGAAGTTTGTGAAAAACATACTAATTTGGTTTGAGTTTCAAAATTATAATAGTGATATTATGTTTTGGCATTATTGCTTGGGTTATCCTAATTTATGTATCTCCAAAAGCTATTTTCTTCTTTATTCAATAAAAATTCCAAGTTGTTTTAGTGTGAAATATGTCAGTTATCCAAACATGTTCACAATTCATATCCTATATATGTTGTCTTATAAACCATTTGATCCTTTTTCAATGATATATAGTGATGTTTGGACGACATCTAAGATAAAAAAAATGTAACAGGTTCTCGATGGTTTGTTTCATTTATTGATGTAATACCATATTTCTTGAATATTTTTTATAAATGAAAAATAGGAAGCAATTCAAAAATTCTTGAATTGTCATAATATGATTAAAACATAATTTCATGTAAAAATGCAAGTTTTGAAAACTGACAAAGCAAAAAATTACTTCAGTTTATTCCTTGGTTTTTTTTTTTTTTTTTTTTATCAAAAGAGGACATTGTCTATCAAAGTTCTTGCATCTATACCCCTCAACAAAATGGGGTACTTGAGGAAAAAAAAAAAGGCATTTATTAGAGGTTACAATATCACTTATGCTCTCAACAAATGTCTCAAAATTTTTCTGGGGACAAGTTATTCTCTCTACAACCTATCTCATAAATATAATGACTTCTCATGCCCTAAATTTCCAAACACCTAGTCAAGTCCTTAACTCGTATCCTAAAACTCACCTATTTATATTATTTCACCTAAAGTATTTAGTTGTATTGTTGTATTCGTTTTGTTCACAATAATCAACCAAATCAAAGTAAACTTAATTCAAGGGCAATTAAATGCTTATTCTTATGGGTTTCTTCAAATTAGAAAGACTACAATTGTTATTATCCTCTCTCAAGAAAATTCTACAACACAATAGATGTAACCCTTTTAAGAATCAACCATATTACCTCAAAAAAAAAAAAAAAAACATTTAGGTTAAGAGTAGAATCCAAGAATATCAATTTTGGGATATTTTTATACCATCAGTCAAGACACTTCCTACACCCAAATACCATCAACTAAGACATTATCTTCAGCCGAGACTCTACCCTCAATTGAGATACCACCACCTCTTACCAAAAGCATTTATCCAAATTCTATTGAACATAACACACATCCAACTCTGTCTCAAACTGTCAATAACAATTAGTTCATTGTCTATTCATGGAAAAAGAAGAAAAATCAAGAAGATATAAAGCATTAAAACATGTTGAACAAGTCTAAAAAGCTAAACCATATCCAAATCCAAAGGAAACACTGTCAAGTAACACAAATGATAATCCTATTGAGTCTTTTCTGTTAAAAAATAATGATCTTGATTTACCTATTGTACAAAGGCAAAGGGTGAGATTTTACACAAAACACTCAAATTACAATTTTATCTCCTATAATGGTTTGTCACTGATAACTCTAATATATTAAGAGTAATATTAGCTTTTATTTCTTAAAAGCTTGCTTGATTATTTGAGAACATTTACACATTGTGCTTATTTAGATACTATTTGTGCAATTTGTGGATATGTGTGAATTCTTTGATATTAAATATGAATTTATCTTGCATTCCATTAAAAAGACTTATATTTTGAAGCTCACTTATGAGACTTTCATGTGTTCTTTCATAGAGAACAAAGAGAACAACAAAGAAGCATTAATCAGCCTTACAACAGTTTTGCTACAGCAAAGCACACCAGAATCAGAGCAATGTGGAACTTGAAATTTAGCAACTGGGCTTAGGCTCTTAATAAAATGACGAAAATGGGCAGCTAATAACTCACCTATTTAAGGGGAAATTTGAAAGTCAACATAAGAATCTCACCTCAACTTAAACCTAAAAATTAACATATAAAAAGGGGTCTAATTTGCAGATCAAAGAGAGCATGCAAATTCGGCAGAAAAAGAACAAAAAAAAGAGGAGCAATAAACGACAGATTTTGGATTTAGAAAGAGACTAATTGCAAGGATCAATTTAAGGGCTTGATTTGCAAGGATTATTAGTGTGAAAAGCAAGAGAGAATTAGTGATTTTGAACTCAATTGATTGAGAGCTTAATTAAAGGGGTTCATAGTGATTTACTCTTTCTTCTATTGTTCTTTATTTTTTTCAAATCTCTATGATTCAATGGTTATGATTTTGAATATTTATGAATTGATATTTGATTTCATGGATATCATTGGCTAATTTTCTCCAGTTAGGATTGTAGATGTGCAAGTGAGTGTAGTATCTATTCTTCAATTATAAAAATTTGTGCTTTGCTTTGATAAAAGGGTAATAGTTATTCAATGCTTGTTTTATTTATTAATTTTTATTGATTGCTTGATCACCAATTGATAGGATAATTAAACTGAGATTAATTTTGAAAAGGTTAATTGAAGTTGGATGAAGCTTGAATAATATGGGTTTAATTTTAATTTAAAGATAATAATTATATTTGCAATTCATATAGAAATATATAATTGTCTCACATAACCCAAAAGAATTGGTGTATTAAATATTGTTCTAAGACTCAATTGTGCATAAGAATGTGTTTCATTGAGCCTTAGAAATTATAAACATTGCAGATTCAAAAGAATCTATTGTAACTTTTGAATTCTGGTTACTAGTACACTATGCCATAACATTGCCACAGCATCGATACAGCATTCATGGTCTGATTGCATCATTTGTTATATTTGTAATCTGAACTGATTTATCTATTTGAGATTCTTACTATCCTTCTTGTCGAGCTTTATTTTAGCATTTTTACTCTTGTCATATCGTGCTTATTATTTTATTTTGATACACAAAAACATCAAATATTGATTTTATAAGTTAATTTTTACAATAGTTTCTAATATTCTAATCTAAGTGAGAACGATCTTTTTTATCATTATATTACTTGTTTACAACACGTGTACTTGCATATATCTTATACATTCTTTAGACAACAATCACCAAGTTATCATGTATTTGCTACGAGTCTTACTAATGTACAAAATCCAAATAATATCTAAGAAGCACTTCAAGTACCTAAATGGAAGACAACTAACATGGAAGAAGTCAAAGCCTTAGAAAAGAATAGCACATAGAAGATTGTTGAACTTCCAAGAGGAAAAAGTTCAGTAAGCTGCAAGTGGATCTTTACAGTCAAATACAACGCATATGGAAGTATTAAAAGATTCAAGGCTCGGTTAGTCACAAAAGATTTTACACAATCTTATAGAATTGATTATCAAAAAACCTTTGCACCTTTTGCAAAGTTGAAAATAATCAAAGTTTTGCTATCTTTGGTTGTTAACCAAGACTAGTGTCTTTACCAAATGAACATAAAAATTTCCTTCCTTAATGGTGACTTAGAAGAATAAGTGTATATGCAAATTTTCTTAGGATTGGAGACTAAAACCAGCATCAACAAAGTTTGTAGACTAAGAAAATCTCTATATGGGCTAAGTAATCTCCTCAAGCTTGGTTTGATTGCTTTACTAAGGCTATAAAAAGGTTTGGTTACTCTCAATGCCAGAAAAATCATACCTTGTCCATAAAACAATATACATAAGAAAATTGGCCATTATTGTTGTATATGTGGATGATATAATCATGACAAGAGATCATGAGAGGAAATAAGCCACCTCAAGAAGTTTCTTGTTAAAGACTTACTAAATCTTAAATATTTTTTAGGAATGAAAATTGCTTGATCAAAGAAGGAAATTGTCGTCTCTCAACAAAAATATGTTCTTGACCTTTTAAATAAAATTGGTATGCTAGGTTGCAAACCCCTTAATACTCTTATATACTACACAACAAAGTCAAAAATCGGAAAAGGAAGTACTCTAGTTGATAAAGAGTAATATGAAAGACTTGTGGGAAAACTCATCTACCTTTCTCACAAAAGACCTAATATTAGCTTTTTTGTTTGTATTGTTTGTTAATTTATGAATAATCCATTTGAGGAGCACTTGGAAGCTGTTTATCAAATTCTAAGGTACCTAAAAATGAATCCAAGTAATGTATTGTACTTTAGAAAGACTAAAAAAAGAGGTGTATAGATGTTTTTTTATGCTAATTGGGTAGGATTCTTAACAAAAAATATGAAAGACTTGTGAGAAAACTCATATACATTTATCATACTAACCCTAATATTGGCTTCTTTGTCAATATTGCTAGTCAAATTATGAACAATTCATTTGAGGAGCACTTGGAAGCTGTCATAAAAATGACTTCAGGAAGAGAATTGTACTTTCGAAAGACTCAAAAAAGAGTAGAGATGTTTTTTGATGCTAATGGGCATGATTCTTAATTGGGAAAAGATCAACATTAGGATATTGCACATATGTATGGGGAAACTTAGTTACATGGCAAAACAAGAAATAATCAGATGTAGCTAGAAGCAGTGTTGAACAATAATATAAAGTCATGACTTAAGGAATCTGTGAAGAAATGTGGCTAAAGAGACTTCTTTAGGAATTACAAATTCCTGTAGAAGAACCATGAAGATGTTTTGTAACAATTTAGCAGCTATGGGTATTGCAAAGAATTCAATTCATCATGATCATACAAAACATGAGAAAATTGATACACTTTACAAAAGAGAAGATAGAAGAAGAAATAATTTCATTGGTACATGTTCCTACTGCCTTTCAAACAGTTGACATTCATCAAAGCTCTTCCAAGAACAAGTTTTGAAGATTTGAGATTCAAGCTAGGTATGATTAACATATACATCCCAGCTTAAGGGGGAGTATGGAATGATTATATTTATAATTGTAACCACAACTATATTGTAGTTTATAGCTGTAACCACATCTGTAAGCCTGTAATCGTGTCTATCGTTATTTCCTTAAGAGAATTTGGTAGTTATTATCCAATTCTAATTTAAGTGTATTTCATGTATTATGTTGCTTAACTATTATATTGGTTCTTAAATTTTAACTAAATTTACACTTAGTTTTATAAATTTTTAAATTTTATAATTTAGTCCCCAAACTTTTAAATTTTACACATAGGTTTTTAAATTTTTAAATTCTACAATTTAGCTCCCAAACTTTTAAAATTCACACATAGGTCTTATCTTGGGTATTAAAATACATATTTTTGAATCAAAATTTTAGGACCTATATGTAAATTTTTAAAAGTTTAAGATTAAATTGTAGGATTTAAAAGTTAAGGAATCTATGTGTTAAATTTTAAAAGTTTGGAGACTAAATTGTAGAATTTAAAAGCTCGAGAGTTTAAGTGTGAATTTAATTAAAATATAGGAATCAAAGGTACAGTATAGCCTTTTTTTAAGTTAATGTTTCATTTACTAAAAATCATTGATTTCCTTTCATATTTTGTATGTGGTTGGTTGTATATTTTCAACTATTCAATCAATAAGAAAAGAAAATATATTCTTTCTATTTCCTTCATCTTTTTCTTTGTTTTTCTACACCTTTGTTTTTACAAAGGACTAAAACTAAGGACTTTGAAGGAATATTGGACAAATTATCAAGTTTAGTAGAAGGTTGGTAGTCAAAATTCCTTTCTAGTGCTAGGAAGGCTACCCTCATAAGGTCAGTTTTGCAATCTATTCCAATTTTATAGTATGAGTATATTTATACTCTGAGGTACCATTTGTAAAAGGGTTGAGAGGGGTTTATTTAAGAAGCGGCGCTTCTCTTATTAAATAAACGCTTAAGTTAAAGGAGGGTGGCTACTAACATTAATTATCCTTTAACGCCTAGGCCTAAGCTTAACGAGCTTACTTAACCTTAATTAATTAAAACAGTTAGTTGCTAACTAAGTAGCTTTGTGTTACGGGTAGCAGCATTTAAGTTGTCTTCGAAAAAGCTGAGGGGTTAGATCGCCGATGTACATAGAAGCGCTTCGCTATATATGAATAAGAGAAATTTGGTTAATTAAATAGTATAGTTAAAAAGATAGAAGGTTGTTATTGATCGTACCTTACTTTCTCAAACAAAAAAGGCAGCATGGTTGTTTGAGATGCTATGAGTTAACCTAACAATAAGTGGTTCAACTAAAGAGTACTTAAAAAAGAAATAGCGATTATGGAGTCAAAACTAGGAATAGCTAGTATAGTTGTATTTGGTAGTAGCGGGGCCTAATAGCATGATTTGATTGTCACTCGAACTCATTCATTCATGAAGCTCATAGCATAAACATCACTTGCTTTAACTACTCATGCTATGAATGTGAGAGCATCAACTCTGTTCCTGTGGGCTTTTGAGGAGCGAGAGAAATTGTTAAAATTCTATGAAAGAGTCTTGGGAGCCAGGATGCATGTCAGTTTCGTATATTTTAGTGGAATTCTAATTCAAACTCCCAAAATTAATTGGTCATAGAAAATGGAAAGATATTTGAAAACGAAAAGAATATGAGGGGTTTGGGATTTAGAAGTTGTAAACAGATAAATATGGCTATGTTATCTAAGTTGGGTTGGAATATGGCAAACAATGCAGCAAAATTATGGGTAAAGATTTAACTCCAAAGTATTGTTCTAATGCAAAGCTTATGGATGTGATTCCCAAACTAAGGTGACTCCTTTGTGTGAAAAGGTATATGTAGTAATAGATACTTGTTAAATATAAGAATGTGCTTTCAAATTAGAAATGGAGAAAACATAAAGGGCATGTTTGGTTGACAGTAATCGTAATCATAATCGTAATGAGAATTTTTCACAGTATTACTGTGCTTGGTTTACAGCAGTAGCAATAATCCTCATTACGCCTGTAACCCTTAGGAATACGCTGTAATGCTCTATTTTTCTCAAAATTTGTATAATCATTTATTATTTTTTTTGCTCATTCTATCTCTTTTAATAATAAAAAAAATTTATTTTTTAATTTTACTTCATTTATAATTTTATAATTTTTATTTTAATATTATTATTTATTTTGATTACACTGCTTAAATAAACATTGTAATATTAATACTATCTTCTTTACATTCAATTCTATTACAATTATCATTCATATTATTTTTACATTCAGCGAACCAAACGCGACAAAACATTTGTCAGACCCTTGGGTGCATTTTTTACCTAATTGTTTACCTGTACGAGGAATCAATCAAATGAGAAGTGGGAATGTTCATGATTGAGAACAAACAAATCCCACAATAATAAAATAAAAATAGAAGCATGAGTTTATAAGTAGGGGTTTGGTTTTAGCTGAGACTCCTTAACCAAAGATATAATATAGCCTTAATTTCATTAAATTTTAGTAGCTTATAGGCTCACTACTCAATTAAGTAATTAAGCTATTTATTAGGCTAATTAAGGAGTCTTTTTAATGGGACTCTCTTTAAGAGAAGGGGGCAAGCATTGCTATATATAGTGAGTGTGCATAAATAAACCCACCTAATAGGTTAACCTTTTGGGATGGAAGTTCATTGCCTTGT
Organism: Elaeagnus macrophylla; assembly: GCA_029378325.1. Classification (NCBI taxonomy): domain Eukaryota; kingdom Viridiplantae; phylum Streptophyta; class Magnoliopsida; order Rosales; family Elaeagnaceae; genus Elaeagnus; species Elaeagnus macrophylla. The sequence goes on along the minus strand of CM055649.1, from coordinate 2,787,864 downwards.
GGAAATCCAAGGAAGACATTGTTCCTATCAAGGAACATTCCAAGAGGAGGTTGGAATTGGAATGTGCTTAAAAGGATCTTTGATTCACATACACTGTAATGGCTGTTAGTAGACTCCTAATCTGTATCTTCAAGATAAGCTGTTTTGGACTTGTAGTAAGTCGGGATGTTTTATAGTAAAGTGACTCAAGTCAGCATCATATAAACTTGTTGTTTTGGAAAGTCATGATATAGGAGAGGATCCAATTTGTAAATGGCTATGGAAGACAAGAGTCCATGAGAGACATAAAGTGTTTTTGTGTGAAATCATTACAGATACTTTGGCTAATAGAATCAAATGTTTTTTTGCCTAATATTTGTGTGTTTTGCCATTTATGTAAGCAGGAAGAGGAATCAATTTCACATTTGATGTAGAGATATACCTTTTTTTCCATTCTTTATGGAGCCATTGGAGAGGAGGTATTTATCTATCTGTTTCATAAATGATTTCTTCATGTCATATATATATATATGAAAATTGTTTAATCTGTGGAGAAAAGGCTAAACAGGAATTTAGCTTGGATGTTATATTAAATATGGTGGAAATTTGGAGAATAAGAAATGAAATGATCTTCAAAAATTTCAATCCTAGCTTCAATATGATTGGAAACTGGTTGAGTAAACTTCATCATGAATTGGTATCAAATGGTGATTTAAGATCAGAATTAGATAATAGGGTAATTAATGAAAATGGTAGTATTCAAAGTTATTGAATGAATCCAACAATAAACTAAGTCTTACTTATTTATCATAAAAGTATAAACAATACTTTTCAAATGTTTAAAAACATTTCATATAGAGATCGACAAATACTATTGAAAGTGTTTTGATCCATTTGAAAGCGCTTTCAATCAAAAGGAGAAGCGGTTCTCAAATGGACCTAAAGTTTGCTTTACACCTCCTTATGGATGATTATATTTACTAAGATGTATCATGTTCAAATTCCCCACCTCCTAATAAAATATTACAAGAGTAAATAGATTTTTTATCAGCAATTTATAGTAAATATTACAAAAGTATCATTAAACTTTTAATTGTTACAAAATTATCATTTTATTACATCTATTGTTACATAAGCACAATTAATTTTTAAAAAACTAACATAATTTTCTTTACCAAAATTATACGTATGTGATTTTTTACTTCAGTTTTTTTTGACAAATTTAACGTAAATAATAATTATTTAACAATAATTGCATCAAAAAGTACTCTTCGTTAGCATTAGGCTCAACTATCCAAATAAGTTGAGGACTAAATTGAAGAAGATGCTCATGATAGCACTTCTTGCCGAAGATTTAACTATCCCTAGTCAATTTCCAAGAGGCCACTCTCATGTAGAAGAAATAGAAGCAATGTTATAAACCACTCCTTAAACTTTAGATCCTGAGCTTATTGGTGGCATAAGATATCAATAACCCCTGCTTTAATTTATCTATAATACTCTCTACCAAGTTGATCTTTATAGGAGAAATACTATATTTTCCTTGAATTCCTAATTGCTTGTAACAACCATCAGCCACCTATTAACTTTTTAGGAACTTGTTCTGCTCGATGAAAAGAGCAACTTTTTTTTTTTTTAAAACCTCGTCAACAAAGTTCTTCCTCCATTCTTCTTCTTTTTCTTTTCAAAAAAGCAAATTACATGTAGAATAGAACATAATCCGTATACCGCCCATGAACAAAACCATTTTAATAATAACAAAAACCCAACCTCAAAGTAAATTAGTACACAATCAGATCAACAGCAATTATTTTGGAACCAAAATCTGCCAGCTGAGATAACTGTAAAAATTGCAGATTGTGTGAGAGCCCAACTTAGTAGACTAGAAGATTTTTATTTTTTTAATTTGATGCCTTGATGGAAATCAAAGGAAATTAGAGTAATGAAAGTGTAGGTAGTGATAAGCTGAATTCATTTATACAAAAAAAGATTAATAATCAGTATGAAATTTTGATTCATGCAAGAGTAAAACCACGACCATGGCAAAGCTGATCCCAAATTCCTTTTTCTTTAGAGTGTTTTCTCTCCCAATTTTTAAACTCAAGGTAGGTTTAATTTGAGAAAATGGGATCTTAAAGTTTCTATATTGGTTGAACATCTTTTTGAATAAGATTTTGTTTGGATTAGAGGGCAAGTGAATGAATTGAAGGAAAAAATATGAAAAGGATGGGCTGCTTTTTTAAGCCCATTAATAAAACAAAACCATAGAGAAATTTAATCTTATAAAATTGCTTATATTTTAAAGTTTTTACTTGAGAAAAGGGTTTTCATTGTAATAGTAAAGTCTTTTTTTGTTGTAATAGTAAGTCTTATCTCGACAATATTAAAACTGATCATTTCTCAAGTTGTATGACTTTGCATAACAAATTTAGTAAAAATTAAATAAGCCTAAAAAAAATTAAACAATTTAGGGTAATTGGATGAATTTAAGACATTGTAAACGACATGTCGTCTTGAATGTTAGACCTTGGGCCGCCTTGGTATTTGGGCATGGAGACATACAATTTTTTTCCCCATAAATATTACAACTTTATTTTGAAAATGAAAAAAAGAAAAAGAAAAAAGGACGGTAGTGTATTTGCGAGCGAGCTCTAGTTCTTAAGAGTCCAAGTCTCGGTCTGAGTCTCTTAGCTTCAGATCCAGAGATACTGAGCATTGTTTAGCTTTGCCTACGTTGATCAACTGAAAACCAGTAGAATTATTCTTCTTATTTCAATTATTTGTTCACAAGTCGAAGAAGAAAATGACTAGTGAGGAGATATGTTGCGTGGTGACTGGTGGAAGGGGTTTCGCGGCCAGACATTTGGTGGAGATGCTCATCAGATACGAAATATACTCTGTTCGAATCGTCGATTTACCCGCTTCCATCGATCTTGAACCGGCTGAGAAAAATGGAGTCCTCGGCGATGCATTACGGGCTGGTCGTGCCGTTTATATACCCACTGATCTTCGGCATAAAGATCAAGTGCTTAAAGGTTATTTTGTAACTCCCTTTTTGTTTAATCTTAGTGAACAATGAAAGAATTTATGTAATTTTGTGATTGGGTTTATCTTTTTGTAGCATGTGAAGGGGCTGAAGTTGTATTCCACATGGCGGCGCCTAATTCCTCCATTAACAATTATCAGCTTCATCATTCGGTCAATGTTGATGGTAGGAAGTACTGAACTATATTGCCGTTTGTTCCTTCAATGCGATTTTTTTTTGGGTTCCATTACATTGTTTCTTAGATTTAAAGATTTTATTGATATAATGTTCAGGAACCAAGAATGTTATTGATGCTTGTGTTCAAGGGAAAGTAAAGCGACTAATTTACACAAGCTCTCCTAGCGTGGTCTTTGATGGGGTCCATGGAATTTTGGATGGGGAAGAATCATTGCCTTACCCAGCAAAGGTACTAATTCCACTTAACCAGAATTTAATTGATTGCATCAGTGTTCTGTTTTTGACTTGCACATTTAACTTGGTCGCAATATAATGTTAAACAGATGCATTGAACTGATAAAAGTACTACCACTTGTGTATTTATATGGTACTTGCTATAGCTTTCATTGCCGCTGTCATCATCAATATTAACAAAATGGTTCCACTATCTGACATACCTTAAAGGGTAAAGTCGATGAAGTTATAGCTGGTGAACAGAGGTCTAATTAAGATAAAGTTTAAGTCATGGTCATCAATTTGTTTACTGATATTTAAGTAAAGGCTAGCAGATATGTGTATTTCATTCAATTGTGCAAATTGCAAGGATAATGGTTCTCCATCATTAACTTGTTTATATTGTCAGTGTCATGCAAAACAACAGATTGTTCTTTTATTTTATTGTGATTGTGAAGTATAGATTCATGCATCAATATGGTTTGATAATTTCATAAACTTTTTCAGCACAATGACTACTATTCAGCAACAAAAGCTGAAGGAGAGGCAATGATAATCAAGTCTAATGGTGTTAATGGTCTTCTAACATGCTGCATTCGACCTAGTAGCATTTTTGGCCCAGGTGATAAGCTGCTGGTCCCTTCTTTAGTTTCAGCTGCCAGAGCAGGAAAATCTAAGGTACATTGGTTTGTTTTCACATTTGTTTCATTATGAAATTCTTTAATAACATTTATTCTGTCTTTTTTCTTCTCCATATTCAAATGGTCAGTTCATTATTGGTGATGGCAATAATGTGTATGATTTCACGTATGTTAAAAATGTGGCACATGCCCACGTATGTGCTGAGCGAGCTCTAGCTTCAGAGGAGAAAGTTGCCGAAAAGGCTGCAGGGCAGGTACCATTTTACCTCTTTTGTAAGTTCTACTATAACAGTTATTCATATTTCCATGGCTTTTTTTGGGGAGGGTCTGGGGAGAGAATTCATTTACACATCGTTTTTGTCATTTATTCTTATTTTGATTTTAAATTTCTTGCGTTTGTGTGGATTGTAACATAATTTGCTTCTTTAACCATGGGGATTGAACTGAATCCTTCACTTTATGTATGATCTTACAGCAGATAGCAGTTTTGTTATCCCTTTGATCACTTGGTCATGTATACTGGGATATTTTATTGTATATGTTCTTGGAAAGTATTGCTTAGGAACATTGTTGTATTATGCTTGAGAAAAATTCTTGGCACAGGAACCTATAAACTACTATTTCATTCTAAATAAATGGAGATTTATTTTGCAGGCATATTTCATAACAAACATGGAGCCTATCAAGTTTTGGGAGTTTGTCTCACTTATTCTAGAAGGTCTTGGTTATGAAAGGTACCTTTATCTTGCTGCACCCTCAACCCTTAAATGTCAAGTACTAATGTAAATCCTTGGTTTTTTTGATAAGTAGTTCAGATTATTTTTCCATGGCAACACTGGAAACCAAACCTTTTAACTTCCGAAGGTTCCCCCCTCGTTTTTTTTTTGTTGCCAAACTCCCCCCTCATTTATTTATAGCAAAATGCTTGCCTTTATCTCTTTTCCTTCCTCTAGGCCTCAGTATAACCCTTCCATTCCTATGATCTTGATTTAACTTTATTTTATTTACATGGTTCCTTTATTAAGAAATTGGAAGCTTTTAATCAACCAGGATCTTATAATGGTTCCAGCATTAAAACATTTAAGAGCTTGGAAATCATGGAGATATTATTTATATTCATTGCTTGTTTAATTCAAATTTCAGTGCAGTAGTCTGGTCATTCTGTTTATAATAAATGAAACATAGACTTCATCTGGTGTGTGGTTCACTGCTGCAGTGATTAAACAGTTTTATGTTTTTTTTCCATAGGAATATAACATATCCTAGACTCCTAGTTTTTCATTGCATTTATTTTTCAGTTTCTCTATAATATGTCTTGTGGAATAAGTAAAGTGATTCGTCAGTGCTTGTTATTATATTTTATTTTTGTTTTGCCTCCGAATTAAATTTCTATGCAGGCCAAGGATCAAGGTCCCTGCCTTTGTTATAATGCCTATTGCACATATGGTTGAATTGGTATATAAGCTACTTGGCCCTTATGGGATGTCGGTTCCCCAGTTGACACCTTCAAGAGTTAGACTCCTTTCCTGCAGCAGATCATTTAATTGTTCAAAAGCAAAGGATAGACTTGGCTACACACCGATTGTTCCACTTCAGGTTTTTGTTTGAAAGATGTCATACATCATTTGTCTAACCACGTGGAACTGCAAATAGCTATCTGTAGTGGAACTTTGTCTGCTTAAATAACAATATATGTTTTGTGCTACTGAAATACGTTGGTTAAGAACTTTGGTAAGATGACTCCGTTTTGAGTTTAACTTCTTGAACTTTTTGTTCAAAGCAGTAGCCTATCACTTGTTTGTCTTTCAGTATCAAATTAGATGTTTGTATTATAGATGACTATTTTTATGCATTCAGATGTCAATATGAATTCTTTTCCCCATTTGTTAATGAAATTTTGAATCTATGACTGTGTTCTTGTCTGTGCAACTCAATTAGTGTGGCTTTATGATGTTTACTATTGGTGACTGCCAATCGTCCATGCAGAGTTCCAAATACATTTTCTTCCATTGTACCTTTTAAGTTCAAGTTTTAATAAATTTCTTTGTGTGTATTCTTCTCTATGTTCTACATTTTGGTTAAGTTGATTTTCAATATACTGCAGGAGGGTCTTAAAAAGACAATTGACTCATATTCCCACTTGAGGGCTGAGCATCAGCCTAAAAGAGAATTGCCATCCAAAGTTTTCGTATTTCTGGGAAATGGAAGAGGTATGGATCATCAAATTCTACGTATCTCACTCTTTTTGTAAAGTCTTTCCATAATACATATATAAATTGGTAAAGTTTACATTTACCATGCAAACATTCAATTTTGTTTCAATTTACTATAACTTTTCTGGATTCAATTTGGTACTCAAACGTTACAATTTGATTCAATCCACTATATTAGCAAATTATTCTTGAAAATTCATGTTACAAACTCACATGTCTTGATATAGCTTCACAGTTTTGGTTTTCCTGATGTGTTTTCTTCCCTTAATTTAAAGAAACTTGCCCTGCATGTGAATTGTGAGTTTTTAATATCAATTTTTGACAGACGTTTGCTAAAGTAGTTGATTAAATAAAATTGTGAAGTTGGAGTATCGAATTGAATAAATAAAGGTTGTAGTAAATTGAAGCAAAATTGAAGATTTACATAGTAAATGTGATGTATACTATATTTATTTTTTCTCTTTGCTAAATAGATTTTTGTTTGTAGCACGGATTAGTTTGAACCATAATAACTGAATGAATGCATGTTATGTTAAACTGCTTGAGTTGTTTACATCTGCTCATTTGATTAATTTTCTGGTGTTGGTTTTTACAGTTGCTGATACCTTACTATGGAAAGATAAAAAGCAGACGCTCTCCACATTGTTGGTTCTGCATGCCATCTACTATGCCTTCATTGCTCCTAAATGTACCATTGTTACTGCGCTATCAAAGTTTCTCTTGTTAACAGCAACATTCTTGTTCATCCATGGCAACTTGCCAGGAAAAATGTACATCCAACTTCTCTTTTGGATTGTTAATTTATGAAAATGTTTGAGAACCACTTTCATGAATGAAAAACTCCCCTTATCTTTTGTTGTTGTTGGTTATGCATTTTACTTGCATAATATTACCTAACCACTGCAATGGAATTATAACTGTTGTAGATTTGGATACAAAATTGAGAAACTTCAACTGTCACATTTTCACTTGTCAGAAGACATGTCCCAGAGAGTTTCCATCACAGTGGCTTCATCGTGGAACACTAATATTAGAGTTTTAAAATCTCTTGCCAAGGGGAATGACTGGATTCTTTTCCTCAAGGTAGTTACTACTCATAGTGTTTTTTCTCGTTTCCTCTTTTTGTAGCCTTATTTTTTGTAATATTCAAAAAGCTCGTTTTTTTATTTTACCCCTAAAAAATACTCGTTTCTTTCTGTTCACAAAGTTTGAATGTGTGGATCACTTATCTTTGCTGGTCCAACTCAATGTTATAATGATTTATTTTTTGTTGATGAATGTAATGTAGGTTGCTCTCTTCCTATCAATCCTGAGCTCACTTGGAGCTGTTTCAGTTCAGAGCATTTTTATAATAGGTTCGTGATGCCTAACATTATTAAGTGAATACTGACATTCTGTTTGGCTAAGAAATGGAAGTCAAAGTTCAGTCATGGGTCAATCTTGTCTGGGTATCAAACATGTGTATTGAAAGCAGTATAGGGACAATCAATCGAGTATAGTTTAAATTTCTGTTTGCAAGTATGATGCACGTGGAGATTGGGTATTGCCATCAGTCAGTCAACTGTTCTTGTTTACATGTTTTGGAACATTGAAATTCTCCATAATTTATTGAGTTACTATAAGCATGAATCTAATTGGATGATCTTAGAGAAACTTCCTACTCTTTTTATAAATGAATTTTCCATGGTGGCATAGTGGAATAAAGATTGAGTTTGCCCTAGGTTTATTTTTGTAACTTTACAGTAGTATAAATCATATAAGACAGTCATTTTCAATTTTCATTATTTGGCTTCTACTAAGAGGCATATCTTTTTCTTACTATTGCAGGTGTTCCCATTCTATTTTTAGCTTTTTACATTTATGAGAAAAAGGAGCAAGAAATTGATGCAATGGTCCTGGAATCTCTTTCCTGGGGATATAAATTGAAATCTAATATCATCCGAAAGGTTGGTGCATCCAAGATGGAATGAACTGAGTAATCTATAGTACCATTAAAAACCGAGACATTTGATCTCGTGAGAGCTACTTTAGGATGGTAAACTAATGATGGTTCAGACACCAAAGGGCAGATATCTTGTCATGTTGCTTGGATGATAAAACAAAGGTTTGAATGCCACTGCAGTCACTGTCATATTTTATTGTTTGAACTTGCTTGTGTAACTGTTGAATCTGCGAGGTTCTGTAAAGTAGAGACTTGTTTACCAATGGAAAATACTAATCATCACAAATTTGTGATGTATAATATGATTGGATGCTACAATTGAACCCACATACTAGTATCCAATGAAATTGAGCGAAGTTTGTTATGTTTGTGATATTTTTGTAATATATAGTAGTGCTCTTTACCAATGCCCCATTGTGCAACATAGATAGGTTTTGTTTCAGCTTTAGCTGCTAGATATTATTGTTCACCAAATTTTGTGTTTAAGCGCACATGAAGTGTTAGGCTTGAATTAAGTGCTAAAACAGGTACGTCCAAGACTTTTCGTGCATATTAAGATGATATATTTTTTTGGTTCAAAAATATTAAGTTGATTTATGGTGGTAAAAAATTTGATAATATTTCGTGTGCGTCCACTTACTCTAAAATAACCATAAAAGGAGGTAGTTTGAAGGATGAAGGTATTGAGAGAATGGCTGTAGTACCCCCGTGGGTTGTTTTACTTGAAACATTTTGTACTTCAATTAAACTTGACTAATGGTAGCATCCATCCACATTTTAGTACTCTACAGAGTACACAATTCGGAAACTATAAATAGCCACAGACACTAACCAATGTATCCATGCACAAGGGGGTCTTATTTTTGTACATTCTACTTGGTATACATATGCCATACATAGTATTACTTCGTACACTCAATCTTCTACTTCTCCTTTTTGTTTTTTTTTTTTTTTGTTAAAGCAGCTTATTTTTAACTTTATTTAGCTATAAGTAGTGTTGTAAATTTTTTGGGCAAATAACAAATATAATACCCCTAAAACTCATATAATAGAACCCTTAACATCAACTCAATACTAACTCATATTCCTTTAAATTTAAAATAATATTATTATTTTTGTTATTATAATTTATTATTTTTTTTATTTTGAGTAATTTTTCAAATTTTTTCCCACTAGGTTGACTAATCTCACAGATAATCTTATGGGAAAAAAATGTCTTTATGGTATAGGATTGGAGGTCATACTACTACCCATCCATCCCCAAACTCCGTATTTTACATTTTTATATAAAATTTTAATTTATTTATTAAAAGATTCAATTATATTTCATTAAAAATCATGTCACAAAATTAACTCAAAATCGATTATATTTTGATTATTAAACAACCCACAAAGTAAATAATATATTTATATATTATTCATTTTTTAAATTTTATATTTATTAAACTTATTGCAACTTCTTTTATACTTCACTATTTTTATTTTGTTTTATTTGGAGCATATGAATTATAACTAAAATAAATTTTATTAGTGGTGAGTCTTTGGGTCCCCACAAATCTTCAAGTCTTTTGTAGTGAATCCTCACCCTGCCTCGTAAGTATTTAGCTTTAGTGGGCATCTCATCCCCGCCCAGCCCTAAACCACCCATCCCATCCCATCCCATCCCATCCCATTAACAATCATATACAATCTCCTGTCTCTTCTGTTGGAAACTTCCAAAGATAGCCACTTGATTATCATGCTTATTTGTTGTAATGCTAAAAAAACATACTAGCACTCATGTAATACATAATTACACTAGCATCCAATTTTACGTCAACTTCATATTGGAAGTAAAATGTTACTTTTGGAAACTCATACGAGCATCATAGCATGTATCCATTATTGAAATCCCCTTTACAAGTGGATGCAAACTCATTAAACTTCAAAACTCTTGTCGCACCGGAATATGGATTGTAGGAGGCAAATGTGTTATTGCACTACTGGAGTCTTGGATCATGCAAAAATGGGCAAACACAAACAATGAGATGGATAGTATATTGTCACCACTACTTATTGCAATCGTGTTGAACTTGTAAATTACCTAAAATATGGTTTCTATAATTTACTTGGTACATTTGTCGGTCCCTTTGTAAGGTTGTTTATTGTTGGCTAAGTTTCACACTCCCTTATGACACATTTTAGTTCAATCACAATTTGCCCATACTTGCATATCTTGAGGATATATTCGGATTGAAAATTGTCTTATTGTATGGGGGTTTTAGAACGGGAAAAACTGGTCAGTTTTTGTGGTTTTCATTTTATGAGTCGATTTGGGGTTGAATCATCTAGTTCAGTGGCTTTCTGAGTTGCTTTTATTGAGAGCTTGTCAAGGTAGTTGGCGAGGGGACAAAAAGGGGTCGGCAGGGTTTTTTCTCCCATTTTCGCTCACCATGTGGCTCGTTGGTATCTCGCCTGAAGAGAGGTCAACGAGGGGTCTGTGAGGGAGCTACGATGGTGATGTTTTCTCTTTAAATAACATCCTTCTCTCTTGTTTTAGTTGGCAAAGAAGTGAGGAACTTTTCCCAAGTGTTTTTAGGCTTTCTCGATTTATTTTTGGTCCGTTTTGTTCCAATTTTTCTTCTGAGTGTCGAGTTTAAGAAATAGTATCATTTTTGGATGTATGACATCATAGAGGAGTCTCTCTAATATTTCAAACATTGAGATGAGTGTAAAAATGTTAGATTGAGTGTTGATTTGATGAGAGTTGAGTTGCCATGTAGATTTGGCTAGGAAAAGCCACATATCTTAAGTAATATATTGAGTTTCTTGTGACAATAGTTTTCTGTGTGTGGGCTAGTTGTTACAAGGTTGAAACATTTTGCATAGGTGAGGAGCCTATGTGTTGGTGTGCCGTGTGTCGTTTGGGTGTTGCAAGGTTGCAACTTATTTTGCATGATAGTATTTGGATGAGCCATCAGTAGTTGATCACATCACGTGGTGATGGAGATTCAGAGATGAGCTTGGATCTACTTGGATCACCGTAGCTGTGTAGATAGCTGGCAAGAGTAGCATAGGTAATTAGGACAAGCAGTCTCTGTAAGAATTAATGTAAATAATTGTATTAGGCAAGTGCATAATTAGCTTCCATAATTGTATTAGGCAAGTGCATCATTAGCTTTCATAATTGTATTAGGCAAGTGCATCATTAGCTTCCATAATTGTATTAGGCAAGTGCATAATTAGCTTCCATAATTGTATTAGGCAAGTGCATAATTAGTTTCTGTATATATTTTTGATTAGTCAATGAAATTCACACGGAATCATCTTCCTTTATGGTATCAGAGCTCTAGGCGCGTTTCCTCTCCTTCAAGCTTCCGCCGTGCCTACTGTTGCTCCGCCAAACACCACCCCTTCTTCCTCCATCAGCCCCTATGTCTAACTCAAAATCATCCTTTCATCCCGCTCTTGTTGTTTCCAACATCAAGACCCACATCTCCATTACTCTTGAGATGGAGAACGTCCAATACGCGACGTGGGCGGAGCTATTCAAAATTCATTGTCGATCACACAAGGTTATCCACCACATCATCTCACCGGAAAAAGGCAAGGAGAAGGTGCCAACAACCGATGATGAAAAGGAGCTATGGTCGACACTCGATGCAACAGTTCTCCAGTGGATTTATGCCACGATTTCTAGTGACTTGTTGCACACAATTCTTGAACCCGACTCAACGGCAATAGAGGCTTGGAATCGATTGCGTGACATCTTCCAAGATAACAAAAACTCACGTGCCGTAACCCTTGAGCAAGAATTCTCTCACACAAACATGGAGGATTTCCCGAATGCCTCTGCGTATTGTCAAAGGCTCAAAGTATTGTCGGATCAACTCAAGAATGTCGGAGCACCGGTCTCGAATAACCGGCTCGTTCTTCAGATGGTTGCCGGTCTCACCGAAGCCTATCGTGGTGTTGGAACACTCATACGGCAAAGCAACCCGCTTCCTCAATTCTACCAAGCCCGATCTATGCTTACTTTGGAGGAGGCGAGCATGGCAAAACAGGTGGCTATCGGTCCTGGTGCAGCAATGGTAGCTATGGAGTCGGTTGATGCATCCTCATCTGGAGACAACTACCATCAAAACCGTAACAACGGTGGTGGCAAAAAGGGTCAAAACTGCAACCACAAAGGTCAAAACCGCGGTGGTGGCCGCAGCGGTGGCAAGAACGGTGGACGCATTGGCAGCGGCACCGACCGTGGTGGAGGGCAGCAGCAACCTTGGCAGGGAGGTTGGAATAGCGGACAGTGGCCTTGGCATTGGATGCCTTGGGCTATCCCCCCTTGTCCTTACCCATCCACTCCTTGGGCCAAGCCTAATGCTCAACAACGCCCACCCTACCCAACAGCAGGGGTTCTTGGGCCCAGACCTCAGCAAGCTTTTTCCGCCACCACTCCTACACCAACTGACATCGAGCAGGCAATGCACACTCTTGGGCTTACTCCTCCGGACCCGAACTGGTATATGGACACTGGTGCCACCTCTCACATGACGTCATCGCAAGGTACTCTCTCGTCTTATTTTAATTTGAGCAACAACAATCGTGGTATTATTGTCGGAAATGGTCATTCAATTCCAATTCGTGGTTATGGTCACACAACCTTGTCTTCCCCGTACCCTCCCTTATCTCTCAAAAATGTCCTTCATGCTCCTCAACTTATTAAAAACTTAGTGTCAGTTAGAAAATTTACTACTGATAACTTTGTTTCTGTTGAATTTGATCCCTTTGGGTTTTCTGTGAAGGATTTCCAGACGGGGAAGCATCTCATGAGATGTGATAGTCGGGGCGAGCTTTATCCCATCACCACCAAACCCACCACTAGTCAAGCCACCTTACCATCAACTTTTGCAGCTTTAGCACCATCTTTATGGCATCAACGATTGGGTCATCCAGGAGCCTCTATTTTTGACTCTCTTAGGCTAAATAAATTTATTGAGTGTAATAAGACTAGTAATTCTCATGTTTGTCATTCTTGCCCGCTTGGGAAACATGTTAAATTACCTTTTGTTGCTTCAAATTCATGCACTCTTATGCCTTTTGATATTATCCATAGTGATCTTTGGACATCTCCCGTTTTGAGCTCTTCGGGGCATCGATATTATATTCTTTTGTTAGATGATTACTCTAATTTTTTGTGGACATTTCCTTTGTCTAAAAAGTCTCAAGTTTTTTCCACATTCCTATCTTTTAGAGCTTTCATCCGCACTCAATTTGAACGGGAAATAAAGAACATTCAATGTGATAATGGTAGGGAATTCGATAACAGGCCGTTTTGGGAATTTTGTAAAGCTAATGGTTTATCCTTCCGCCTTTCATGTCCACATACTTCATCACAAAATGGAAAAGCCGAAAGAAAAATACGAACCATTAACAACATTATTCGTACTCTACTTGCCCATGCTTCTATACCACCATCATTTTGGCATCACGCACTACAAATGGCCACATACCTTCTCAACATTCTTCCAAGCAAACTTTTAGCCTATCAATCCCCACTCCAAATTCTCTATAAAAAACAAGCAACTTATTCTCATCTTCGGGTGTTCGGGTGCTTATGCTATCCTCTCTTTCCCTCCACCACTATAAATAAGCTTCAAGCCCGATCCACCCCATGTGTCTTTTTGGGTTACCCGTCTAATCATCGTGGCTACAAATGCTATGATTTGTCCTCCAACAAAATCATAATAAGTCGTCATGTAATCTTTGATGAATCCCAATTTCCGTTCGCTAAGCTGCACCCTCCAACAAACCATTCATATGATTTTTTGGATGATGGGTTGTCACCCTATTTGGTCCACCATTTACAAACTAGCCCACCTACTCAAACCCAACAAACTCCACCCACATCTCCTCAGCGGGCCGCACCACATTCTCCAAGCCCAACTTCCACTACACCTACTGACAGGTCCGCTGCTTCCCCCACCTTTCAACCCACGAGACCAACCCCAGCTCAGCCCACTACTAATCCGGCCCAAGGGCCAGTCACACGCAGTCAACATGGGATTGTCAAACCAAACAAAAGGTACGGCCTTCTTACCCATGTCACAAAATCACCTCTTCCCCGTAATCCCGTGTCGGCCCTTAAAGACCCAAATTGGAAAATGGCTATGGATGATGAATATAATGCTCTTATTAAAAATAAGACGTGGGAGTTGGTGCCCCGTCCAGTTGATGTGAATATTATTCGATCTATGTGGATTTTTAGACATAAAGAAAAATCTGACGGTTCTTTTGAGCGGCATAAAGCCCGACTTGTAGGTGATGGTAAAAACTCAACAGGTTGGCGTGGATTGTGGTGAAACGTTTAGTCCGGTGGTCAAACCAGTGACTATTCGTACAGTCCTCAGTCTTGCTCTCTCGAAAGCTTGGTCTATACATCAGCTTGACGTTAAAAATGCATTTTTGCATGGAGAACTGCAAGAAACTGTGTATATGCACCAGCCCATGGGTTTTAGGGACCCAAATCATCCTGATTATGTCTGTCTATTGAAGAAATCTTTGTATGGGCTCAAGCAAGCTCCTCGGACTTGGTACAAGCGATTTGCTGATTATCTTTTCACTATTGGGTTCTCTCACAGCAAGTCAGATCACTCTCTTTTCATCTACAGTAAAGGTACTCATATGGCTTACATTCTTCTGTATGTGGATGATATTATATTAACTGCCTCCTCTGATGATCTTCGCAAATCTATCATGTCACATCTTAGTTCAGAATTTTCCATGAAAGACTTGGGGCCATTGAATTATTTCTTGGGTATAGCTGTAACTCGTCATGCAGGTGGTCTATTTTTATCTCAAAAAAAATATGCAGAAGAAATCATCGAACGAGCTGGCATGTCTTCTTGTAAGCCAACTACGACTCCGGTTGATACTAAACCGAAGCTAAGTGCTACTTCTAGCACACCTTATGATGATGCATCACATTATCGCAGCCTTGCAGGTGCCCTCCAATATCTAACCTTCACAAGGCCCGACATATCATATGCTGTGCAACAAATTTGCTTATTCATGCATAATCCGATGGAGGAACACATGCTTGCTCTCAAGCGAATTATACGCTACATTCAGGGCACTCTGAATTATGGATTGCATCTTTATCCATCCTCAACAACCATTCTTCTTTCTTATACTGATGCTGATTGGGGTGGATGTCCAGATACCAGACGTTCAACATCTGGTTATTGCGTTTTCCTTGGTGATAATTTGATCTCTTGGTCCTCTAAACGACAGGCAACTTTATCTCGTTCTAGTGCCGAAGCCGAATATCGAGGGGTCGCAAATGTCGTTTCTGAGTCCTGTTGGTTACGAAACCTTCTTCTGGAGCTTCGATGTCCTATTCATAAAGCTACATTGGTCTACTGTGACAATGTTAGTGCGATTTATCTTTCTGGCAATCCTATTCAACACCAGCGCACTAAACATATTGAGATTAGTCTCAACGGATAGAGGTATAGGCATTTTGCCTTATTAAGTTGTATTAACTGTTTTTTTTCTTTAGTGAATTTATTGTTGAGAGGTTGTCTTAAGCAACTAATGGATGTTACCACTGAAGATTGGAGCCTATGTGGGTTTACCACGTTACATATTGTGTTATGTATGATCAGTTGATGTAAGAATATAATCATCATTTACTAAATATGTTTCCACATATAAGGTCTAGAAGTGATTGAAAATCTTTTATTGATTTCACTGTATGTTTTCTTGATCCACATGATGTTTGCTTGCTTTTATATTGTGTTGCTAGCTTGGATAAGAGTGTGTGAGGCACACCGTCACTAGTGGGTTTATTACAGAATACTCTTTCTTATTAGCTTTCTAGGGTAGAATGTTTGATTGCTTGTGTGATTGAAGCATGTGATGTATGTTTATTACATATCTTGTATTCTCTTCGTCTTGCCTCAAATATTGTGTTAATATTCTTATTTGTTTCTATGCTTAGTTGTTTAATCATCTACTAGTTGTTGTGACTTGTGATAAAAAAAAATTAATTATGAATTTTTGGAGAAATTTTTTTTAGCATTCTAAATATTTTACAAAATTTCAAATCATTAATATGTTGAGTGTTATTTCGTATTAGTGGTTTGAAATTGAGTTAAATATCAATTGGATATTTGGAGAAAATATTTTTAATGGTATTTTTGAATTCCAATACATTAAGTGTGTTTCTGTATTGGAATACGAGGCGGAGTTGGTTTTCAAAACAGAGTTTCCATATTAACAATGCATAGAGTATTTTTTTTGTATTTTTAATATGAGGTGAATTTTCTCTATAATTTTTTGGGCTTGTGTGTTATCTTGTTCAAAATTCACACTTTTTAATCGCATGTGTTAATTTTGTGTTTGTCTTGCTTTTTGTATAAACATCACGCCATATGATTACATCATGTAGTATCAAAGTATTAGGTTTCTTTTTTCCGCACTTCTGTCATTCATACGCTAAGTCATATAACATGACTTTCCTTATCTTTTTACTTTAAATATCTTTTTGAACTGAGCTATGTTTTTGAAAACTCTTGCTTTTTAAAAACCATTTTTGTAATTTCGGATCATTAATATGTTGAATTTTTTTTTTCGTATTAATGATTCGTAAATCTGGGCTTTTAGAAATTATGTTTTAGAGAATTTGTGCTTCCATTTTGCCAATACATTAGTATTGTTCTGTATTGGGATATGAGGGGATTTGAAAAAATATGTTTTTGTGTTTGCGTATTAACAATATATTGAGTGTTGTTCTATATTGCAAAATGATGTGTTTTTATGAAAAAAAAAACATTTTGTAATAAAAGGAGTTTTCATGTCAACAATACATCGAGTGGTTTGTCATATTTTCGATTTGAGGTGTTTTTGCACTTGTGTTTTAGACTAGTTAGTCAGGTTTCTTTCCTTTTTTGACTAATGATGATGTGAGTGTTGCCAATGATCTATTTTGAGTCAACAATGTGCAAATTGTGTCAATGTTCTCTTTTGAGGCCTTCTTTGTCATCATCTCACTTGCTTGTGTATTTTGATGTTTTCATGAGATTGACAATTTTACTCTCTTACTTACATGACCTCCTTTGTGAGTTGTGTTTTTTGTAACTTGGTTTGTATACTTCCCTGTTTTCTATTTTAAATGTTTTTTGCTATATGTAGTTGCATTTGTTTGAGGGGAGTTGTGAGAATTTAGGATGCATAAAATTGTTATTGTCAGACATGCATACATTTAGGGGTAGAAGTGTGTGTCAAATGCATAACGCTAGGGGGAGTGTTGTGTTGCATCCTTTCTGCTTGTGGTTGTCCCATATTGCTTAGCTGCTCATTGTGATCTTCCTTTATAGGCTTGTCTTGACATCATCTTTGTATGAGCCATGCATAAATAGGACAATTACTATGACATGTTGTGTGTATAGTTTGCCTCATCTTGTTTCACTTGTCATATTATGTGTTTGACAACTTTCTTGCTTTGAAGTGCTTTGTTGCATGTCTTTTGCATGTAGTTGTTTGTCTGACATTTGTTGTTAGGTTGCATAGCACATGTTTTCTTTGGTAGATTAAAATATATTTCCTTATGTGTTCATAGAATGGGGTGAGGTTGCATGATCGAATCTACCCAAGTGTGGTTGGGAGAAGGCCACTATAAGGGTGTCAACTTGGAAGATAGTTGAACTCATAGCCAACTTCTTCTTACAGATTAGCTAACACATTTATCTACCTTTGGTGCTTTATTGCCCATCTTGCCAATGTGTCTTATGTGCATTATGAAGTCCCTTATTCCCTACCATAGCACGTATAGACGTGAGGCTTCGTGCTATGTATTGCATTAGGGAGATGTTTTATGGTTGCATATTTTTTGATTTGTCTATACATTCTGTTTGTTATTGTGACATGTTTTAGCATGTTAGTTGTGTTCTTGTTTGCATGTGTTTCATTTTGATTATGTATGTTTTAATTCGTCTATGCTATATTACATAAGTATATATGATTGTTGCATACTTGTATGCCTTTTCTCCCTCATATAGGGTTGTTCCTTTGACTTTCTGAGTTAAAAGGGAGAGAAGTTTTGTTGAACAACTGGTTGTGTTTATTGCATGACATGTGAGTGTAGTTGGCCCTGCATCTTTATTGTTGATATGCATAAACTTAGGAGGAGTGTTGCATATGTTTAGGGGGAGTTTGCTTTTATATTTGCATGTAGATTGTGTTTATTATTATTGTGTTTTGTGTTAAGAGTGTTTAGTCTATTCGTGTTCACCTGTGTAGTGGTGACTAGATAATAAGTGTTAGACTACACAGTATGTCTGCTTGTTTATTTTTCACGAGTATGTGTTGGTTCATGTGTGTAGATACAAGTGTAGTTATAGACAGCACGATAAGATTGAAGCTTAGTTGGAGCTTGTAGCTTAGTGGAAGATAGTAACTTGGAGTATGGAGTGGACCATCATGATGGATGGAGCACAACAAGATTGATGCACTAGAGTCAAGTGTGTTAGGAGTGTCATGGTTGTTGTTAAAATTCATTCATGGGACTGAATTCCATAGAACCATCTTGCATGAACTTCTTATATTTGGATGCCATATTTGTATTAGAGTTGTGTAGTATTTTGCCACATAAAACCAAAAGGGGAGATTGTAAAATCTTGTAGTTTTGGTGTTGGCATTCCTGTGTGTGAAAAATAGTGTCTGTACTTGGTGCATTTTTCTGTCCCTTTGTAAGATTGTTTACAATTGGCTCAGATTCACACACTCACTTAGGACATATTTTGGTTCAATCACAATTTGCACATACTTGGATATCTTGAGGATATTTTTGGATAGAAAGTTATCTTGTTATGTGGGAGTTTTGGAATCTGGAGAACCAGAACGTTTCTTTAGTAAACCGATCAATTTTTGTGGTTTTTAGTTTTAGGGATGATTTGGGGATGAACCGTCCGATTATTCAGTGGCTCATTGAGTTGCTCTCATTGAGGGCTCGAGGAGATGGTCGATGAGATTTTTTTTGCCTATTTTCTCTCATTGTGTGGCTTGTTGGTATCTCATCTGTACCTCACCGGGGTAGAGAGCAAAAAGGGTGTTGTGAGGGGGCTGCAAAGGTGTTGTTTTCTCTTTAAATAACACCCTTATCTCTTGTTTTAGTTGGCCAAGAAGTGGGGAATTTTGCATAAGTGTTTTGGGCTTTTTTGGTTTATTTTTGGTCCATTTTTTTTCAATTTTTCTTTCGAATGTTGGGTTTGGAAAATAATATCATCTTAGGATGTATGAAATCATATAGGAGGCTTTTTCATATTTCAAACACTTGGAGGTAAGTGTAAAAATGTGAGATTGAGTGATGATTTGATGAGAGTTAAGTTGCTGTGTAACGGTTGTATATTTGGGTAAGAAGAGTCACATATCTAAAGTAACATCTTGAGTTGCTTGTGAAGGTCGTTTGAGTCTATGTGTTGGTGTTTCGTGTGTCGACTTGGTGTTGCATGGCTGCAACTTATTTTGCATGATAGTATTTAGATGAGCCATCAGTAGTTGATCACATCATGTGGTGATGGAGCTTTAGGGACTTGCTTGGATATAGAGGTATATGCATTTTACGTTATCAAGTTGTGTTAACTATTTATTTTCTTTAGTGAATTTGCTATTGAGTGATCTTCTTAAATAATCCGTGGATGTTACACGCTGTGTTATGTATGATCACTTGTTATGACTGTGCAATCATTATTTACCGAATATGTTCCCACATATGAGGTCTTGAAGTGATTGAAATTTTTTTATTGATTTTACTCTATGTTTACTTGATTCACATGTTGTATGCTTATTTCTTTTCTATTGTGTGTTGCTAGCTTAGATAGGAGCTTGTGAGGCACACCGTCACTAATACTGTAGATTACACTTTCTTATCAACTTTCTAGGGTAGAATGTTGATTACGTGTGTGATTCTATGATATTTCTTTTATGATGTCTGTTCTGTGAAGCATGTGATGTATGTTTATTGCATATCTTGTATTCTCTACTTCTTGCCTCGAATAGTGTGTTAATTGTCTTATTTGTTGCTATGTTTAGTTGTTTAATCCTCTACTAGTGACTCGTGATAAAAAAATTAATTATGAGTTTTTGAAGAATTTTTTTTTAGCATTCTAAATATTTTACAAAATCTCGTATCATTAATATATTGAGTATTTTTTCTGTATTAGTGGTTCGGAGTTGAGTTAAATATCAATTGGATATTTGGTGAAAATATTTTAATGGTGTTTTTGAATTTCAATACATTAAGTGTGTTTTTGTATTGGTATACAAGGTCGAGTTGGATTTAGTATTTTTCAAAACGGAGTTGCCTTGTTAACAATATATAGAGTATTTTTCTATATTGTTAATACGAGTTTTATTTTCTCTATAATTTTTTTGGGCTTTTATGTTATCTTGTTTAGGATTTATACTTTTTGATTGCATGTATTAATTGTGTGTTTGTCTTGTTTTTATCATGCATATGATTACATCATGTAGTATCAAAGTATGAGGCTTCTACTTTCTACACTCCTAAGAGAAAGAATTGAAAGAGAAAGAGCAAAAAGATTATCTAGCTCTATTCGCTCTACAATAAGTTATGGTGAACGACATATTTCTAAGAGTTATGGGAGTTGCTACTTCTAAAGAATCATAAGATACAATGTAGGTGGAGTTTCAAGGTAATGAAAGGGTAAGTGCCGCTAAACTACAATCTCTAAGAAGAAATTTTGAAAATATCCAAATGAAAGAAATGAAATCACAAAAGACTATTATTTAAGGACTAAAGAAATAATATATCAAGTGAGAACCTATAGAGATAATATATCCGAAAAGAAGATTGTAGAAAAAATCCTCATAAGTTGTACTGAAAAATAGAATCCAATAATTACAGCTATTGAGGAAACAAAAAAAATCTTGAAACCTTGACCACTACTAAAATAATGGGCTCTATAGAAGCATATGAAAGAAGTAGATGTGATGAGGCGTACACAAAGAGTGCCATTTAATTCAAAGTTAATATGCGAAATCAAAAATTTAAAGGTGGAAGAAAATTCAAAGAAAATTTAAAAAATAAAGATATTCAAGAAAATGAAGAAGGCCATCCTCCATGTGGCATTTGCAATAAAAAAGGCCACCTAGAGGAAGATTGTTGGTTTACGGGAAAACCCAAATGCCAACATTGTAAAAAGTTTGCGGTACATAGATAAAATTTGTTGGCTTAATAAAAGGTCATCAAGCCAATTTTACTAAAAGAGATGAAGGAAATATTATTTTCTATATCTGTCAAGATTCTAATGATGAAAAAGAAGAAACGTGATTGTAGCAATCACATGATCGGAGATGAAAGTATCTTCTACAATATTAAAAAAATAAAAAACAAAATTGCAAATTGGAAATGGAGAACATCTAAAGGCTACTGGAATAGGCACAATTTCCATCTAAATAAGAAAGAGAACTAGATACATAAATGATGTACTTTTGGTTCTTTCCATAAATCAAAATCTAATGAGTGTGGGTCAAATGTTGAAAAAAGGATATTCTCTCCACTTTGAAAGAGACTCACACAAGATTTATGATAATTGAGAGAGTCCAAACTTGATGAACAACTAAATTTAGGTGATATAGACATCTAAGGACTCGCTCCTCTCGTACAAGCAGCGAAAACAATAAAACAAATAGCAGCTAACACCACCTTAACAAACTCCACTACCGCCTTGTATCTCAATAAAGAAAAACACTCGATGTTTTGAAGATAAAGAAACTCCTTTTGAAATATATTTTCCCAAAAAAAATCTAAGAAATGCTATCACCTCTGAATCACTAATACGAAAAACACACTCAAAATATTAGTGATACAAGAAAAGTAAAATGATTTTTAAAAAACTCCAAAAATATTTTTCACACTATCAAAAATTTTACTTTACGCAAAAATTTCAATCTCAAAAGAATGTATGAGAAATAGTAAAAGAAAAAGTGTATTAAAGATGTGAAAGAGAGGCGTATTTAATAAGAGAAAGAGGGTATATATAGCTGATTTTTAAGCTATCTGGACCCTCGCAGCCATCTCGTCGTCACCTTCACAAAGCCTCGCGGACCACCTTTGTAAACCCCTCGTGAAATATTAGCGAGGTCTAACAAGTCACAGTACCACCCTGTGCACACGCATAGACCTTTCGTCAATCGCCCCAGCAAGCTCCCTATGAGCTATTAAAAATAAGTTTTTCAAAGAAAAAACTTCACTAATTAAAAAGTCGTAAATACTCACCAACTCATGGAAACAAATGCAAATAAAAACACATTTTAACATGCAAACTACATACTCCCAATCACCCCATGGTGTGCGATACTGATTACAAGCAAAGCATCGTAAAATAGGTAGACAAAAATACTAAGTAAAATAAAATAAACTCCGTATTTTGCATACAAGAACATGAAAAAAGACTCAAAAAAACTTACAGGACTTACAACAAGAATAAAAAAAATCTTAAAATTGCAAATATAGAAATGAAAATCAATAGATTTTTTCAATTCAATGGAAGTACAAAAGTGAAGTAGCCATGAAGACACAGGTAAGCAATTCGTGGCCAAAGCAAAAAAAGTTCAGACATAACTACCATGGATTGAAGACCCTACACCAAAGTAACATGGTGAGAGCTCAACTACCGATAAAGGAAAAAGCGGCATATGCAAAGGGCATTCAAGTAAACATCATCATTAACTATTTCCTTCAAGCAAAGCATGGAGAGTAAATAAGTCAGTGGAGCTAGTCCATATAGATGTCCATACCTAATGTTCACTCCAAGATTCTAAGCTCGTTCAAAGATACAAGAAGAAGAAGAAACAAAAAGTATCATTTCCAAAGTCTTCACTAGGAAGGACACAAGCTCTATCAAAAAAATATGAGACATGCACCGTGGCTATCATAGAGCCAAAATCTTCAAGACAATATCAAAGCAAGGTCGAGGTTGAAAGACGATGACTTCAATGCAAAAGATTCTTCACAAGCAAGGTTTGAGCTACAATAAGAGATGATAAGAGTTAAAAAAAAATGAACATCAAGGAGGAGTGTTAGGTTATGATGTTCATTTTTAGAGTATTCCACACAAGACACATCTAGACAATTTCTAGAAATATAGAGAATAATGTAAAGAGAAAAATCTACAAGAATGGTCTAGAAGTGCTTGGAGAGAAAGTAAAATTAGTGGCTAGGATTGAATAGATAATTCTAAATGGAGACAATTCTATAATCATTAATTAAAGCAAGTACGTGGAATTGTGTAGAACTTACATTGCTCAAATTAAAAAAATTATTTGCCTTCTACATCTTCCTTTTGGTAGTTTTTGTGGAAACATTTTTTTATTTATATTTTTTCCGATAAAAAAATATTTGATACCAATTCTAACATTGCATAATAATCAAGATGTAAAGTGCGCTAACCCATTTCATCCCATTATGTCTTATTTAGTTTCCTTAATGTGCTCATGGTACAAAGTTATCTAATCTTATCCTATTTAGATTATAGTCCTAATATTCCTCATTTTAAAAATAGTAATAATGTTCCATCATTTTTTATTAAACTACTATAAATAATCATGTTTTATATTTACCATTATTATTTTATTTTTGCTTGTCTTTTTTAGGCCCATTAGGTTCAATTGGGATATCCCAACTAATCCCATCACATAATCATCCTATCCCATCCAATAAAAAATTAAGTGGGACAAGATGAGATAGGTTACTAATTTTATAGGATATACAATGTTGTAATATGAGATCTCTCAACTTGAATTCTATAAGAAAAGGAAGTTTGAATTGGTAGCACTTTTTAAATTATATACTTTACTATCTAATATGTCCACTTTTTATGGCTTATATACTAGATGGACCACCTGTTAATGAAAATCCATGTCACTTTTTCTTCACAGTTTGCTATTTGTTTAGGTAATAGCCAATAGATGTCCTTCAGGCTATCAAGAAAAGTTCTGTTTCAATCCAAGTGACATGGCTTCAAGTTATTATAGTGTTTTCACAATAAATTGTCTATAGTTTAAATTAGATTCAAGATAATAATAGAGCTCTTGATGATGCTTTTGATAAAATGAAGATTTGTTTTAGTTTATGTTTGTATTTCATTTCTTCTTCAGGAAAAATTAGTATTTGGCACAAACTTTTTGCTGTCTTTCAAGGTTAGTTAAAAGTGCTTCTTGGGATTGATATCAACTTTACGTCACTTCTAAGGCATTTGATGAAGATGGGGACTTTGCATAGCTTTATGTGTTCGAATGGACATTTCTTCTCATCCATCCAACCACAATTCTAATTATGAACATAATAGGCATTGTGGCTAGTGTTTCATGGGTAATAAACAGTGAATACCAATTCATTAGGTAGTATTTTGAATTATTTTGATCATTAGTATTCTTATTACATAACAAACTTTAGAAATTGTCATTAATTTTGAAACACTTTAATTATTTTAATGTTTTTTTTTTTTTTTGGAGTACACGATCTCTTTCAAATGTAATCACACTTTTAATTTTAATATAATATATGAACTTTTGATAGTTTAATATTCTAGATATGAACATTGCATTTATAATGCAAAAGATGTTGAAAAAATAAGTATTTAAATTTGTAAAAATGCTAGAAAAATAGTAGAATATTATCAATTGAATATTACCTATAGTCATAAATTTTGGTTTAAATTGAGACCAAATATGTACATAAGGTCTCGATTATTTATAAAATTGTGGCATAATATAACATATAAGATCACGATTTTTGTATAAACTCTTGTAAAATACTAATAGGTTACAGTCTTCTAAAAAACTATGACTATATATTAACTGTGACCATATAGTAGTAGTGGTAATACTGTGACCATATGTCATTTTTGTAGTAGTGGTAATACTACTTGTAGAATATTTGTACTACAAAACACTAAACTAACTGTTAGTGTTTGCCCCACATCACGTGGTGGTTAGGCTCCAGAGGATAGCCATATTCAATTTGTGGATCACAGTTGTTGTAGAGACAGACAAAAAAGGTAGCTTAGGTATAGTTGAGCGTGGTTCCAACGTATTAACATATATCTTTAGGTTGTATATTGTGGATTTTCTTTCTAGAGAATTGTTTGTTGTCGAGTGGTTGCCTTAAAAAACTCGTAAATGTTCCTACTTAGGAATGATACCTAAGTGGGTTTATCATGTTATATTACTATATTGTTTGAGTGAGTACAATGATAGAGTTATTTAAGTATGTTCCAACATATGAGGATTTCTTTGTGATTGAAAAACATTTACTATTGTTTTATACTTGTTATTGTCTGCCTCTGCTTGTGTTGTTTTGTTTACTTGTTTTATTTTCTCTGTTAGTACGAGAGATGCGAGTCCTAATGTGTCACTATCACCTTGCCTTGATTGTATCATCCTTATTTGCTGTAAAGGCAAAACAAACCTGTCCAAGACTCATCATAAACACTTGTTAACTAATGTGTTTATATTGAAACAATATATTATTGTTCTAGAGTTGATAATTATACTTTGTAAATTCGAATGTTGAGATATTTTGGCTAACTACTTATCTCCTTAACACTTGTAGGTAATGCTGCTGTTCTGCCTATTGCCCACACTATTAATGTATGCTTGTATGATAATAAATATTGCAAGTTAGAGTTGCAACGTGTTTTACAAGAACTTTTAATTTCTAAAAAGTGTATCCTAGTTAAATAATTTGAATTTGTACTAATAAGCAAGTTTTATTGTTGAACATCATTGTAGTTAATTTTTTTGTTAAGGAAAATGTACGAAGAGGATTTTAATTCAAAAGTATCCTAAGAAAACATTGTCACTTAATAAAAAAACTAGTAGTGGTTCACTAGTTTTATGGTCCAGAGCTCTCTATAAATGAGCATATTGCACAAATATGCATGAGATTTTCTTTTTAGATTACTTATTAGAGTAATAGAATATACGTGAGTTGTGTAAATAGTGTTATTACATGTACAATTTGTCCACTAGCGAAAGCTCATAACTTAATTACCTTTTCAATAAACTCATATGAATATTATTGAAGATGTGATAATGATTACAATTACTTGTTTTTTTTCATGCTTTTTTTAACAAACTCCAAAGTTGAGATCAAGTTATCTTTTTTGAAAAAAGGCAGTGAAAAAGTTTGCATGAGTGTATCTATAATACTTTGGTTTTACTTTCCAACCTCAATGCTAGCTCTTATCTCTCTCTTGCTTGCAAATGATCTAGAGATGGCAACGGGTTAGTTCGGGTCAGACCCAATCCGACCTGTTTTGACCCGCAGTTCAAATTGAACTAAACCATTTCAAACAAAATGAGTTTGATTCGATTCGGCTAATATCCGTTGGTTAAAAAAACTAACCGTTGACCCATTTTAAAAAAAATTGAAAAAAAATATATATTATATATATATATATATATATTTTGTAAATAAGCGAATGGTGCCCCTGAGCCGAACGAATTTTTGACCTGAACTGAAATGTTCTAAATAAAATGGATAATGTCCCGATTCATTTTTTGAACCATTCTGACCCGACCCAATTTGACCCGAACGGATCGAATACCCGCGGGTACCCAAACCGTCGGATCAAATTGCCATCCCTAAAATGATCTCCAATACACGAATTGTGTCTTCATTCTCTTGATTTTTCTTTATCTTCTTGTCCTTTCTCATCTCCTTACACGAGTTTTTTCTAGCTCCTTCAATCTAATTGTGCTAAATTTAACCTAGATTTCTTATTGTTCGTTGCAAAGAAATTAGGTAAGATTTGATGAATCGTGTTGAAAACATCGATATGACTCTGGATCTTAAATAGTGATTTGATTCAGAAAATAGCAACCTATACTTAGTGCTTTCTATGCAAATCGTTTCTCAAAAACCTGTGAAACTAAATCTCTTCTATGTGTTTATCACAAGAATTTGACAAAGTTGGGTGAATTAGACCCCAACATATGCAGTGGAAACTACCATCATCCACAACCACAACCACCCCTATAAGAGGAAGAATCATCATATGAGAATAATCTCAAATCTTGCAAGAATTGATGCAAAGTTTCATAGACAAACTCAAACATGAGACACAACAATTGGAGAAGCGTGATCTTGACATGGGGGAGAACCTAAAGGAATTATTTTACAACCTCACTCAACCATAAGGCTATTTATTTGATGACAACAACATCAACCTATCTATGGAATACAAACAACCCAACCAAACGGAAACATTTAATTTGGGTGAAGTATATGAGGTAATGAATAACATGGAGGATCCAAGGCATATGGTAGAAGATGAACTCAAGGACATTTTTTAGGAACATTTAGTAGGTCATGAGGAAGAAAGATAAGCTCTTATCATTTTGGATACACCATTAGTACTTACCGGAGGGCTTTACTTTGACACACAAAATAGGGAGATCACCTTAAGCATCCAAAATGAAAGGGTTACCTTTAAGGTTAATCTAGACAAGGAACTTCCTAGAGATACCGATAAAGAATATTGATTGGACTTTAAGGGTGAGCTTGCGGAGTGCATGCTCAATAAGGCAGCTCCAATCGATCCATTCAATGTGCCTCTTGAGCAAAATCTTGGTGTTGGAGACTTTAAAATTTTGAAAATGGGTCAAGTTGCTCCTACAAAGAGTAAAATGGGTCAACCCAATAGAAAATCATGTTGATCACGGCCCAACAAACATCAAAACCACTAAGTGGTTGATTTTGGAATACTATGTGTATTATCCACCTTAATGGATAATGATGGTCTAGTTAAAGACCTAAAATGTAACTCTTCTTGGGAGGCAACTCAATGAATTAGAATTTTATTTTTATGTTTAAGATTTTATTAGTTTTATTTGTTTTATGTTTTAGGTGAATAAAGCAAGAGAGACGATAATAGTTTTTACATGGACATATCAAGTTGTGAAGATTATAACATCATTGAGGGATTTTCTTTACCCTTTTCATTGATCTTTGTTTCTCTATATGTTTTGTACATTGAGAACAATGTGCAATTTCAGTGTGCAGGAGGAAACTTTGTTCTCTTCTTTTGTGTTTAGCCATTATTTTTAATTTTTTTTCTTTAAAATAGTTTAACGATAAAAATTGGGTATAAATTGATGGACATATGAAATCCAATTGCATGTATACTTGGTATAAAATATATAAATTCAATGATAGAATTGGTTGTCATGAATAAGATAAGAAATGTAGCATGTTTATTATGATACCTATATTAATTTTGTGTATGCTTTGTAGTTTTTGATTGTTTTGATTCAATTTTATACATATACTCATGATTAATTTTTGTGTTCTTATTGGGAGAAAATTTGATGTGAGTTATGCTTATTGATTAAGTCTTCCATGGTTTAGAATCTATTTGATCATCTATTGAAGCGAAATTCTAAATAGTATTTAGCTTTAGAAATAATTTAGGCCTTTATTGAACTGATTGAGCCTTTCAAGCTAACATATGTATATGTCCTTAATTAGTCACCCATTTTAGCCTAAGCAAATGCATTTTTTTCTTTAAACCAAATATGAGCCTAACCAAAATTGTGTATTACCTTTACCTTTGTATTCTTAGCTTATATGAAAATGGAATAATGTGTTGTGCTATAGAGTAAGGTAGAATGTAATACACAAAAAAAAACTCACAATATCATCCCCATGAACAAAAAGAAAAAAAAGAATAAATTCAAAAACAGTTTGGAGGCGTTATGAAGTTATACAAATAATGTGAAATAAAAGAATGAAAAATAATAAGATAAAGTGCACTAAAATATTAAATGAAAGCTCAATTATGCCTTACATGTTGTACTATGAATAAAAAGTATGCTAAGGTGTAGAATGAGCCTAAATGTCACCATTTATCTGCCTCCTCCTAAACCTAACATTACAAGTATGTAAAGTCTTTTTGGTTTTTAGCTAAATGCATGATTTATATTAGTGGAGAGGGATATAAAAATTAGACATATGAAATATGTTCTAAGACTAAATCTATTAGCATGCTCAAATAATTTGATTTCATAGTGCATTGAATGACATCATGTGCAATACACATACATGAATTACTTCACAAAAAATATTGTATACACTTGTATTGATGAAAAGTTGATTTATAGCATGTGAATCTCTTTATAATAGGATTGTACAATCTTTGAGAGGGAATAATTTTTATTAAATATGCATGTATTAGAGAAAATATGTTTATGAATATTTTACCCATAATGGTTTGTGTTTGTTCTTAATTATTTTGCTTTGACTTTACTTAAAGACAAGCAAAGAGTTAAGTTTGAGGGTGTAATAAATCTATTAAAGTATAGTCATTTAGTCACTTCTAGCTAGCTAATTGTCTTATTTTGCACTTAAAATGATTAAAATGGCGTGATTTATGTTTAATTAAGTCAATGTAAGTGAAACTGTAGCAAACAGAGTGAAAATGAGCAAAAAGGCACATAATTAGCACATTGTTTTAAGAAGGGCACTATTTTATGCGGTGATGCTTTTGGACGACAAAACTTTATCGAGAGCTCCAGGCCATGGTGCACAACATTCCAGGTTGTGGCATGCGCATTCCCAAGATTTCACCCGAGAAACTTGTGCCAC
The DNA here is from genome assembly GCA_029378325.1 of Elaeagnus macrophylla. Lineage (NCBI taxonomy): Eukaryota > Viridiplantae > Streptophyta > Magnoliopsida > Rosales > Elaeagnaceae > Elaeagnus > Elaeagnus macrophylla. The sequence goes on along the minus strand of CM055649.1, from coordinate 2,758,004 downwards.
GGTGGACAATTTCTTATGTTGCGACCCATTAGACACATTTGCAACCCTAGGACTCTATGCTGCTACGAGCATTGGCATGTGCATGAAATATGGCTAGAATCTCCAGTCTCTTATTTTGGTCTAATTCTTATTTGGACAAGTTTCCTACTTAAACTACAATACACGTAGCCTATAAATAAAACTCTTAAGCAGCCAAGCAATTCATTCAACATTTTTCTACACTAACCTAAATATTTAGAAAATGAGGTAGCAGTTAAGAGGATGAAGCAAATCAAGAGAAGGATTCAAGATTGAAGATGTTGGAGTTTAATTCCACCGGGGTGATAGTCGGGGAGATTGATTTATTGTGTGACAGGCAGAGATTGATTTTATCTTTATCTTCCTTTTTTTGATTTTATCTATTTTCTTGTATTTTCTTATTATTTTGGAATTTTATTGAATATGATTATGTATAGCTAAATTTGTTGTTAAGATGCTCTTGAGTTCAATTTATCTATACAATGAATTAGTTTATTTTTTCATTCCAATGTGATTACAAATTAGATTATATTATTCAATCCAGATTTCATGCCATTAATTGTCTAATTAGCAATAGCAATTATACTATAGAGCCAATTAGGTAGCTTTGAGAGAAGTATTTAATTGTTTTTCTTGATTGAATTGCATACATGGTTTTTAGGCTGAGAGATATGATTCTTATGCATATGGCCAATAATTGATGTTCTTAATGAATATTAGTGTAATCTAATTTGGCATGAGAGTATGTTTAGGTTAAATTACTATATTGTGTGTAGTTTACTTGGGAGACGAATGCATGTATAGGTTAGAGTCAATTGATCGTATAATTTGTTGGCAATAGCTTAGGATGGTAAATTAATTCATATGTGAGAAATTAAGGGATAGTGGATTCGTATGACTCTTTTGCACTTAATTTATTAGTGTGATTTTGTTGGATCAAGTAGTGTAAATATTAGGTTTTTTTTTTATTTTTACCTATCAATTATCTTTAGCCCAAATAGTTTAATGTAGCTGTAGTTTGGTATTCAACATCTTATTAATCTAATCATCATGGGTACAACTACTCGATCTTTAAATACTTATCACTTGTATGCGTCCCGTGCACTTACGGTTTAGTATGAACATTGAAGGATGTCATTTTCGTCAATAATCTCCACTTTTTAGCCATGTCTAGTGATTGATGATGCTCATTCTACTACAAGTGCTCATGCAGACTTTGATGATGCTCATTCTACTACAAGTGCTCATGCAAACCTCTATGATGCTCTTGTTGGTGATATTGTTTAAGCTGGATTATTGTTCTGTGCTTGTTAAGGTGTTAGCATGGATTTTGAAGGCCTATAACTTTCGCGTTTTACTTTTGTGTCTGTTGTTTGGTTTATGCTATTTTTAAAGATTATGTTACTTGTTTTGTTCGTGTGGTTTGTTTTAGTGGAGTTTTTGTTATGATGATGTCTCCTTCTCTTAGGAAGTTTTGCAGAATTTTTGGCCAAGTTGGATATGGATGGCATGATTTCATGCATTCTCTGAGTATTCTTTCCTACCATGTGGTTGCTAGAGCTATTTGGAGTTTAATCCCCAAGTCTACTTTACAATTCTTGTGTTGGAAATTAGGTATTAGATAAACAAGAATTTGTAATCTATAAATTGTAGAAGTGAATCAAAATCATATAAAGTATAAAACATGTAAATTACGACAATGAAAACTTAAGAAATAAGAAATTAAAAGGTGGATTGAGGCCCGTGTAACGTGTAGTCCTTAAGATAAATTTTTTCCCTCACATGCGGGTGTTTGAGATTAAGGAAGAAATATCTCCCAAGATACAACAATCAATAATAGTTTATGAACACCAACATAAACTATTCCACAAATTGATTTGAACCTGCTCTCTATTACATTGAAGCCTAGCTCTAGATTACAAATACTTATGGAGAAGAAAGGAATTTGTTGCAGGGAAACATTTGAGAGAGATGACATTTTTTGTTTTTTTTTTTCTCTCAGCTCAGAGTCAATTTTATAACCATTTAAATGTATTGTTAGAAACCAAAAATGAAACTGTTGCAATTAATGCTGTATGTAGCAAAAATTAGACCGCGCAAGGCCCATTGAAATTGGATAATATTAATGTCCATACTTAGAAAGTCTTTTTGCTACACAAGTTTACCTCTCATAGGAAAGCAAATACTTTATAAAGCATTCCAAGTGTTGTTGGTTTTGCCATGTGGGACAAGTACAAAACACTACATTTTTCATTCTCAACGAGTGAACTTTAAGACTCAATTTTTCATTCACCCCAATATCATTTTGAGCATGTAAATATACGATTTGAAGCCATCACAGAGGAGAACTCAAATCAATTAAGACCACTCACTTATACAATTGGATCTCACTCAAAATGACGCCTCAAAATAGAATTTAACCATAGGTTAAAAACCCTATTTTTTCAACAATCCCCCACTTGAATAAAAATTGACAGAGTTTTTCAAAAGAAAACTGACTCAAATCAATTTGACACGCTGTGATAGAGTTCAACGGTCTAAGACCTACATAGGATAGGTAGGTGTTATCTTTTGAATCTTTCCTTGTGAGAATATGTTTACTTTACTTGCTGACAGTAGACGCGATGTCCTTGAACTATTTTGCCATTTATGTAAACAATGACATACTTCACACAGGAATCATTCATGATACAATCTAGTTCTCATTGTTATGTTTGTTTTGGCCATGAACATCGGCCTGGTTCTGTGAGAGTTTCTCAAGAATTGATCGTAACAATTCTCTTTCGAAGGGCCCCACTTCTCTCTCACATAGGTGATCTCTTATCTATAAGAGTAATCCTCAAAGAGTAACCCCTTGTACTCCACTCGGTATTCTCTTTGTAAGAATCATTAAAAGCATTAGTTTAACCTTTACTTAGGAGCATCACTATTTTCATCATAGGAACAGACTTGAGGGTTAACCCCCCACAATGACCTCAATAAGTCTTTACAACTAGGTTGTCCCTTTGAACCTAGATCTTAGGATCTCTAGTCAAATAAGTTGGGTTTCCTTTGGAAAGTTTTACTCATTCATGGGCTTTTAGTCCCATTCCTTTCGATAATGTCTCAACTAACACTCTATTTAATCCTTTGGTTAATGGATCGATCCACTATGTTATCCTTTAGCTAGCAAAGATAACTTTAGTTGAGAATAGTTGTCTAATGGTATTATGTGTACGACCTATATATCGAGACTTACCATTATACATTTTGCTTTATGCCTTGCTAATAGTAAATCACAATGTATGCAAATTGCAAGTACAAGCTTTTCCTACTTAGAAATATCCTCTAAGAAATTGGTAGCCATTTGTCCTCTTTCCACATTTATCTAGATTTCATCGTGGATCTAACTATGCATGTTTGTTTTAGAGGACTTTCATGATACAACTACACTACCCAATGTGAACACATATCTACCGTAGATTTTGAGTCTTTCATATTAAATATTCAGTTTGCATCACTGAATTCTTCTAATTTGCTAGATATTTTGTGTAGTGCAGTCCACAGCTATGTATTTATTTTAAGTATCTAAGTAGTCTTAAAATACCTTTCTAGTTATTAAATTCTAGACTACTAGTATATCTACTTAGTTTACTTACAGTGTAAGCTATGTTCAATCTTGTACAACTTATTAAGTACATAAGACTTCTTATCACTCTAAAATATTTCAGTTGAGACACATTCTCATCTTTATTTTTTGATATGTGTAGATTAACATCTACATGTGTTATGACAATTTTAGAATTACTATTGTTAAATTTTTCAAGTATCTTGTTACCATAATGACACATACTTAGAATGAGACCATTAGATATCCTTGATATCTTTATCCCAATATTACATCAGTTGTTCTCATATCTTACATACTTTAATTTCAACATTTTTTAGGTAGATTTAATCAATACTACCCATAATGACATTTTTATCAATTTATAGACCTAAGATGACATAACAATCATTGATTTATAATCTCGCAAGATTCAAGATGGTCAGATAGAACACATCTTTTGATGCTACCTCTTGAAATCCACTAAACTTCTCAGGTTTCTTATTATGATTCACAAATGAACCTCAACCGACTATGTTAAAATCACATAGTTTGTCCACATACTTCGAATTACAAAGACAATTATTTGTTTCAAAGTTAGATCTCCACTCTGAACTGTTCCGGTTACCAATTCGATGTCATCTCATAAACAAATCATAAATTTGTTAGATGTAAATAGTTTTAGAAAATAAACAAAATTAATTTTAGAACTTGAAAATAATTCCAAACTTCTAGAATTAATAATACAATATTTTAAATTAATCTTCCAATAATGAAAAATGAACTTTCTTAAAACCATGTTCTAATTCGTAATCAATACATACAAAATTCCAGTAATCCACATATTTCAAACTTAAGTAATTCAAAATTTGTGAATTTACAATTCTTTATTTTGCAATTACAAAATTTACATTTATGTGAAGAAAAAAAGTTCACCACTTTGTGAATACTAAATTCATTATTTTGCTATTTTGAAAATCAATTCTTCCAAAAAATTATCAAAATTTACTTATTTCCTAAACTACAAAACTAACAAATAAATGCTCTTTTGCATATATGAAATATACAAGTCTAGTGAATACATAGATTTACTAATTCTACATATACAAAATTTACTTATTTTGAAACTCAAAATCAAGCAATTTTGTCATATGCAAAATTTCATATTTCACAAATAAGAATAAGTACATATGCAAAATTTCATATTTCACAAATAAGAATTTACTTATTCTATGAAATGAAATCAAGTAACACGTCAATTATGAAATACCATAATTCATCAATTGTGAATTACCAAAATTCATCAATTACGAATTCATACAACCCGTCAATTGTGAATTCTTTATAAAATAAATTTCTAAAATTTTTGATATCTCAATACCAAAATTGATTAATTGACATCCACAATTTTAATCTGCCACATGCTATAGTTTCATAAATCAATTTGTAGTTTTTAATAACTACAATATGAATTATAAAGATTAATCAAAATTACTTTCAATGGTACATACAGTTAAAATTATTACTCTAGCACAACCAAAAAAAAATTAATTGCTCAAAAGAAAACATGTCATAATCTAATGTCCCTATTATGCATCAACTTCATTATAAAAATTAGCAATAAATTCTTAGTAACAAATATTAATCAATATAAGTTGCAATTAAAATATTATTGTCTATCAATTAACAGCATAACAACCATGATTTTAAAATGCAAAACTATATGATAAGATCATATATGTAGTCACATGAATATTTGAAATCAATCATGTAGGGAGACATTAATGAAGTTATTTGGATTATGAAATTTTTACAATTTGTAAAATACAAATTATTATTTTTTAAGAGCAAATTTCCATTATCCTGATACTGAATTCTATTCATAAATTTAATTTGTACAATAATTACATCACGTTCACAGATGATCAAATTATGAAACATATAATATTAAATTGATCATTGCACTTTAACATAAATAAATCCATAATAAATTCATGTGTCATCTACATAAAGGTAATAAATGTAAACATGAATTAATCTAAATATTTTTGTCATCAGTACAAATAAACAAATTGCTAGTATTAATTCAAATAAACCATATATTAACGTATGTAGCATGAAAACGAATCATATATATTCTAGTGAGCTATGTGTATCAATTAAATTATACAACACATAATTACAATACATACAGAGTTTGTAAAGGCAAACACTTGTAAGCATGTAATCAACTAATAGTTCGCACGTTTACAATTATATTATCATACGAATTTACTAGCCAAAATTTCCATGGAAAAAATACTAACCCAAGGTTAATTAATCAAATTTTTGAAAATAAAAATTTCAAAAAAACCTTGAAACAAATTATAAATATTGGGTTTTAGAAATGAACTTGAGCAAGTAATATACTGATTCCTTTAATATGACTTAATAAAATATTTTAGAAGCCACAATAATCATTAACCAATGCAATTAGCCAAATATGCAAATTTAAAAATTGCATATGCAAAATTTGTACTCATAAAATAAACTTACGCATTTGATGTACTGTGAGAAATTTTCTAATCATATTTCAGAGATAAGCACATTATTACTATTGGTTTGAAACAAAGTTGCACATCATTTTGTGACAAAAATATACATTAGTTTATCTATATAATATTTACAATTTAAATTTAATAAACAAAGTTAAATTGTAACATATAAACATCAGTAATATTCTTGAAAAGCTATCAAGATTTATGACTTCTTGTAAAAAGAAATTGACTTTTTGTAAAAAGAAATTGACTTTCAAATAATAAAAGTAAATGTATGAAACTTGAAAGGAAAAATACCAATAGCAGTCCGAAAGTAGTCGTAGAAAATGTGTGAATATTGAGATAAAGACATTGAAATAACAATTCAAGAATTCAACATAAAGAGCAAATGAAGAAAGGAAGAAGAAGATTGAAGAAAGAAACTGAATAACCTCTTTTTTATATTTCTGCAATGTACAAAAAATACATAATTGAAAAATATCATACACGTACAAATGAAAACTGTCTATTTATACACACTTTACAACTACTAAACTTGCATTCTGTTACAATAGAAAATAGCTACATGACTTGCATTTAGTTACAACAGAAAATGACGCCACAAATATTGATTATCTTATATCTCCATCTCATCAATTAACTTTGCCAAGTCAGCACTTCATACAGATTGCCAAGTCACCTTTCCATTTAACAATCTAATTACTTCAACCAAACAACTAGCCATAGCCTTCAATCAGTAAATGATCACTTGAGCTTCTATTAGCTTTAACATCCCCCCGCAAACTCAGGGATAATGTTATGACACTGAGTTTGCCATGCAACATACAAAATTGAGACTGAGATAGGGGCTTAGTGAAAATATCAGCAAGTTGTTCAGCAGAGGGGACATGATGCACCATCAGCTGGCCAGACAAAACCTTTTCTCTAACAAAATGAAGATCCAATTCCACATGTTTGGTGCGAGCATGAAGAATTGGATTGGCAGCCAAGGCAATAAAACTGAGATTATCACACCATAAAGTAGGAGGAGAGGCCAAGATAAGTCGCAGTTCAGACAACAAGGATTGAACCCAAATGAGCTCAGATGCAGCATTGGCCAAAGCTCTATACTCTGCTTCAGAACTAGATTGTGAGACTGTTGCTTGTTTTCTAGAACACCATATAATAGGATTAGCACCATAAAAGAGAACAATACCAGTGGTGGAACGATGATCATCCGGGCAAGATGCCCAATCAGCATTTGTAAATCCTTGTAACAATAACTGAGCTGAAGACTTAAACACCACACCATAGGTAACAGTACCTTGAAGATATGGAAGAATGCATTTAACATCATCCCAATGTGATTGAGTAGGCTTAGACATGAACTGGCAGACTTTATTGACAGTAAAAGAGATGTCAGGCCGTGTGAGAGAAGCATACTGCAAGGCTCCAACTATGCCTCTGTAAAAAGATGGATTTTCCAAAGGATTCCCATGAAATGCAGAAAGAGAAGAGTTAGAAGACATGGGAGTGTGAACTGGTTTGGAATTCTCCATTTTGGCCTTAACTAAGAGCTCACGGATATACTTTGCCTGATTAAACAACAAATCACCATTAGGTAACCTATGCACCTCAATACCGAGAAAATAACTGAGCAAGCCCAAATATTTAAGTGCAAAGCGATCATTTAACAGAGAAATAAGCCCTTTAACTTCAACTTCATCACTTCCTGAAAGAATTATATCATCCATATAAACTAAAAGATAAACCGTGGAAGTCGAGCTCAACTTAAAAAAGAGAGAAACATTTGCCTTCGACTGCACAAAACTCATAGAGAGAAGAGTGGCCTTGAGTATGTTAAACCAAGTTCTTGGAGCTTGTTTAAGACCATAAATGGCCTTTTGTAGCTTACAAACATATGTTGGGTACTGTTCATCCTCAAACCCTTGAGGTTGGGACATGTAAACCTCCTCAGACAAAGCACCATTCAGGAAGGCATTGTTAATATCTAGCTGATGAAGAAACCAACCTTTAGACAAAGCAATAGTTACAATGATTCTGATAGTAATTTACTTTACTACCGGACTAAATGTCTCAATAAAATCAAATCCAAGTTGTTGATGAAAACCTTTGGCCATCAATCTTGATTTCAATTTATCAATCAAACCAGATGGAAGCTTTTTTACTTTCCAAACCCACTTGCACCCAATCATTTTCTATCTTTGGAGGAGATACAAGAGTCCAAGTCTTATTACGAATCAAAGCTTCAAATTCACTTTGCATTGACTGCCTCCATCCAGTATGAGACAAGGCCTGCTTTATTGTAGTAGGTTCTGTGAATGACAAATCAAGAGTAACAGCTAGAACTTTGGGCTTAAAATCACCCACTTTGGCCCTTGTAACCATTGAATGGGTATTAACCAATGGATCAGGCATAGAGGAGACAAGTGGCACAGTATCTGACACTAAAGTTGATACATTTGGAGCAAAATTAGGTGCTAAACTAGCCACAATAGGCACAGAGGAAATAGGAATAGATGCAGAACCAGCTGGAGACATACTATCAACAGGTACAGAAGACGACAAAGAACTTTGTTGAATAAAAGAAGCAAGCACAGGTAGAACAGTTCTATAGGCCTTAGCTGGCAAAGGCATGGTTGACTGAGATGTTATCTTGGCAAAAGGGAACACATTTTCCTCGAAAATCACACTTATGCTGATATACAATTTACCTAAAGTTGCTAGGCATTTATAACCCTTATGCCTTAGACTGTACCCAACAAAAGTACATGATAGTGACCTTGGCTCCAACTTGTGAGAGTTATAGGAACGTAAACAAGGATAACATAAACAACCAAAAACCTTCAAAAAATAATAATCTGGCTTCTCATGAAACAAAACATCAAGTGGTGTCTAAAATTTTAAAGCTGATGTAAGCAACCGATTTATAATAAAGCTGCTAGAATAAAAAGCCTCATCCCAAAATTGTAAGGGCATAGAGGCATGTGTTAACATGGACATACCCAACTCAACTATATGTATGTGCTTTCTCTCAGCATGACCATTCTGCTGAGGAGTATGAGGACACAAAGTTACATGAATAATACCAACACCAGCAAGAACAGAAGTTAAAGCCTGAAATTCACCACCCCAATCTGACTGTAACTTCTTAATTCTGAATCCAGTTTGTAACTCTACCTGTTCCTGAAACTGTAAAAAGGCTTGTAAAGTTGCACCGTTAGTTTTCAGAAAATAAAGCCATCTAAACTTTGAAAAATCATCAACAAAATTGATATAGTAACTAAAGCCATTACTAGAAATTATGGGAGACGACCAGAGGTCAGAATGAACTATTTACAGAGGCTCAATAGCATAAGAAGATGAAATAGGAAAAGAAAGAGCATGACTCTTGGCTAATTGAGAAGCATTACACACCAAACTAACATTGTTAGTATTATTGCACGAAAAGGGTATATTACAATGAGAAAGAGCTTGTTTGACAACTGACATAGAAGTATGCCCTAACCTATGATGCCAAAGTGACAAATCCTTAGGTGAGATATTAGAAGCAACAAAAATAGAAGTAGTAGGTAGTAGAGTAGGAGTAGAAGTAGCTGAAATAGCAGAAACAACAAGTACTAGCAGTGGAAGAGGGCATAGAGTGACTGAACTGCAAATCAAAAGCATAAAGGCCATTAACCAGCCTGCCTTGAAGAAGAACCTACCTTGTTGCTTAATCCATCACCAATCATAAGATTTCCTACTTCTGTATATGGTTGAAACATGGCAAGATTTTGGGCATCAGCTGTTACATGGTGAGTAGCACCTGAGTTTGTGTATGAACAAGGATCTAAGGAAACTTCAGGAGCTATTGCCGTCAAAGCTGTGGTGAAGGAGGAGGAGGAAACTGATACTGAGGAAAATATACTGGACAAAAACCCTGACCACCAACATAATCTGATTCTTGATTAAAGCCACTAACCAAACTATTCACAGTTGGAGAAATTGGATCAAAAATAGATCTAGATGAAGGTACTGTAGATGTAGGCCCAGTTGCAACCATTGCTTGAAGATTAGACTGTTGAGGAGATGGGCCTCTTGGTCTATTAATCACATTCATATGTGAAGGTGGTACCACAACACCTGCAACCTGGGTAAACGTATTGGACTGTGGTCTATAATTAACATCAAATTGATGGTAACATTTGGATACCAAATGACCCAACTTGCCACATAATTGACATTGTGGTCGATTATTATTATTAAACCTTCCTCTACCACCATTTCCTCCTCTAAATTGATGCTGAGAGAATTGTTGAGCAGGTTGTTGATAAAAAAATTATTGAGGTTGTTGTGAGCCATAAGAAAACTAAAGAGATCCATGAGACTGAGTGCCATAAGTGATAAGTGCTCGAAAAGTACTAACATTTCTTGATTTATTGTGCTTAATTGTTTAAAAAATAGATTTGTTATGATTGTTTATTTGATTAATTTCATAAATCTATCAATTCGGAATCACGGGTATGTTTTAGTGTATTTTAGGTGTTTTTAGCGTCAAATGAGTTGAATGGTACAAACACGCAAAGACGGGACACTTACGGCGCTCGAATCACGAGTTACGGGCAAAACGAGTCAAAACATGTCAGCCGTACAAAACGAGCCAGCACATATGTAAGGGGTAAATGTGAAGAAAGGAAAGGCAACGCGCGCCGCAGCGAGAAAATTGTATGCCGCAGCGGGGACCTCTCAGGTTGTGACCAATATTTCCAAATTTTGTGTTGCGCCGCGGCGGAAAAATTGTATGCCGCGGCGCACCTATTCCTATTGCAATCAGGATTTGTGTAAACCCTTACATCTATAAATACCCCCTTTAGAATCCTCTTTACATACAACTTTTATACACTTCAATTTTGCGAACAAACAAGAGATTCAACCAGTTTTGGGAGTTTTTCCACACTCAACGAAGCAAAAGAATCCATTCTAAGAATCCAAGGAAACCATTGACGATTGAAGATCAAGCTTTTGGAAAAGAACGCCATCCCATCCAATAGCAGTATTTAGATCTAGGATTTCCTTCTTGTTATAGAATTCTATTTTTCTTCTTACTTCATTGAGTGTATGTTCACATTGAATTTGTCTATGAATTTTAATATGAACATGAGCGGCTAGTTTTATTATGGATGTTTAGTTTGTGTTGCCATGTTTGCTAGAACTGTTTTGGTGAATGTTTTATTGCTTTGAAATAAATAAATTTACCTTTTGATTAAGAGCATGTTTAGATATTTAATTATGAATTTTTATGGGCCAATTTGAGATTCATAGTTAGGTTGAAAAATCTGAGAATTTAGTTTTAGGAATGTCACCTTAACTATATTTTGAAATACTTAATCAAAGCTTCAAATTAGTGACTTAGTCATAGCATTAGTTTGATTGACATATATTTCCTTGCGCATAATTTGATTACTATTTGATATACCCGATCGTAGGATGTTAATTAGTTAATCCACAAAGACACTACTACAAAAAAGGGATTTAGGGACGGTTATTAACCATCCCTAAAGACATTTAGGGACGGTTCCGTTTTGGGTCGTAACCGTCCCTTATGCGGGCGTCCCAAAAAGTCACACTTTTAGGGATGGTTATTAACCGTCCCTAAAAGTAAAATGTAACCGTCCCTAAAATTATTTAGGGACTGTTATTGGGACACTTTTAACCGTCCCCAAAAAGTTCAAGTAAAATTATTTAGGGACATTAACCGTCCCTAAAAGTGTCCCAGTAACCGTCCCTAAATAATTTTACTTGAACTTTTTGGGAACGGTTAATAACCGTCCCTAAATATTTTTTTTTAATTTCAATATTATGCTGATCTTATATAAATAATTACCTGTAAAATGCTGAAATAATATATATATTCAAAATCACAAAATGACAATATTACTGTTTAAGTATCATTACTAATTAATCATTACAATATAATTAGTGATTAGTTACAAAATAATTGGAGTCATTCTTAATATATGTCTCCAATATATAACAGACCTAGCTAGTTAATTACTAACAAGTAGTAATTAATTACAAAATTTGGTCTTATTCTCACCTAAAATATTAATAACTGTCCTAATATAAATTATATATCAGCAATTTCAAGTTCTACTTATTCTGTTAATAATAAACGTACACCATTCACGTCGGCAAACATCAATATCTTCTCTTATATATGTCTTTTTTCCTGCAAATTATATAAATAAATATATAATATTCAAATCAGAAAATAATTACATATTTAAAATCTTGAAAGGATTAAAATATACATATGAACAATATAGTTAATACTTACCAACTCTTGACGATCTCTCCTTGGATTGAATATAATGTCTCTCATGTATCGCATAACATAAAATCAACATTCAATATTATTAGGTTGTATTGGAACCTATGAACAGATTATTAATTAGATATATTAAAAATATTGAAGTCACATGCCATAAGTTCTAGTAATACTTACTGATGAACACTATTTTGACCTACTATTTGTTATATTTTTAAGCATCTATTTTATATTTTATCTCAATATAATCTTGCCATGGAGGGTATTTTATTGTTTTGTAGGTCAAAATGAGTTTGGGAAGAAATGTGGTCAAAAAAAGAGCAAAAATGAAGTAAAATGTGTTAAAGACTGTAAGCCTTACAGTGGGTGCAATTTACTATGTAAGGGGGGACCAACAAGAGTTTAAGAATGTAAGCCCTTACATCGAGAATCAGCAAATTATGTAAGGACATTTACATGGCACCAACAACATCGCGCGCCGCGGCGAAGAAAACATATGCCCCGGCGAGAGGCTCTCGGGTTGCATCCTAGGAAATCAAGAAAACAAGGTGCGCCGCGGCATGAATAAGGTGCGCTGCGGCGAGGGACTTTCTGTTTTGTTTCACAATTCTGAAGAACATTGCGCGCCGCGGCATGAGTATTGTGCGCCGCGGCGAGAAGGTTTCTGTTTTTACTCGTAAATCAATTTCACATCTGCGCCTCGGCATGGAAAAAGGCGCGCCGCGGCGCGCGCGCGCAGATTGCACAAAGTCTTTATGGAAACCCTTACATAAAAGGAAAACCTAAAAGGGGACACCAATCTTTCCATCCTCTATATATACATCATCAGCCTCCAACACAAAACCACAACTTTGAGCCTCCACCAATTCAAAAACATTATTTTTCTTCTTCTTCTCCACACCCTTTTAGAGAGAAAATCATTCAATTAATGCTCCTCCATTGAAGCTCCATTGACAACCTTGAAGAAGGTGATCATCCAACATCAAGGGCTTGTTTGAAGAGTGGAAGTGGGGTAATTTATTTGTAATCTCTTTTCTTTTTAAAATGTTATTTGTAATGAAAAATATTGATTTGGATTTCATTATGAGTAGCTAAACTCTTTATGTGTGGGATTTTGGTAATGTAACTATGATTGTATGATTGATTGTGTGGTTAATTTTATGATTAAGTAATTTGATTCATGTTCATTGTTCTTAATAAATATGTTCATCAATTATTTCTGATCAATTTGATTTGTGAATGTATGAAACATTTTAGGGTTGAGTTTTAGAAACGCCATCTGAATTCAATTATGCATTCTTGAGCATGAACCTAGTTTAAGTGCATTGATTTGTCTTGAATTAGGTGATTAAACTATTTTCCTGGATTTTAGGCTAATTAACTAATTAACGGATTGGATTAAAGAAGCTAATTAGTTAATTAAGGGAAGATCACCATTGATTTGGGATTTTCTAGAGTTAGAGAAAATAATCGTTAAATTCTACTTTTTCGTGCTTATTTGCCAAATCCACATAAATCAAGTCATCCATGATTAGTTTACTAACCAATTTCCCACACTCATTCATCTCATCGTTTCAACAAAACTTTCACGTACTTACTTTTATTGTTTTAGTATTTTTATGATTTTAGAAACAATTTACAACCCAAACTTCGATTAGAGTGTTTAGCATTTATTTTATTGTTACGTTTTAGATTACATTTAGCTATTTTAAAAACCACATCAATTCCTTTGAGAGACGATCTTGGGAGTATACTTGTCGCTTACTACAAGTGACTCGTGCACTTGCGAGCTTTTATAAATTACAAAATTTGGTTATCAAGTTTTTGTGCATCACTTACTTTAATAGGTTGAATATTAGAAGGTGGTTTAATTGAGCGTGTAATGGTCGTGTACCATTGAGAGATAGCACTATAAGAATCATACATTTATGTTTCAGTATATCATATATTTTAGGTAAACATATAACAAATGTTATATTGAAAATACTTTCTTACCCAGATACTAATTGTACAAATCTTTGTGGTGGACTATTATCAAGTGAGTCTAGCCATTCAATTACACCACTATATGGATGTACAATTCTAAGCATCCAATGATTCCTACAAATAATGTCACATGTCATAAGTTTTAACACTTAATTAAAACACATAATTAAATACTAACATATTGTAAATTACTTACTCTATCCAATAAGGTACTATAACTCGTTCATCCTCACGAATATTAATCATTCGTTGAACTCCATGCATTAGATATCAAAGCAGGATGCACAAAATGATATAAAGTTCTAGTACCAGAACCTCTCATGTGATCATACAATATTCTACATGAATACAAGAACGAATTAATAAGTATTTAATATTATATCGCAGTTTAAAACTAGTTAAGTAAAAAAATTCACTTAAATAATATGTATTACCTCTCAAAAAGAGCAATAGCAGTTGATTGAATCCAAGTAATTGTGCAAATAGGGACAACATATTCATATTTAATAACCAAAGGAGCCTCAACACCCAACGCATCATAAATATCAATTAAGAACTCAACTTGATTTGTTAACATTTCAGAGTATGCATATTGTGTCAGGACATGTATGTTTAGCTTGTGATGCCATTATGAAAAAATCATCTTTATGTCCAATACGATTAATATCAACCAATGTAAATCCAAGAGTATCTTTTTTCACACCATATTTACTATCTACCCAATGACACTTAAACAAAGGAACTCTAAATTTAACATAATCAAGATCCCATATTTCATGTATAACTCCATAGTATGAAACATCTCCTTCAATTGGCTGCATATCATTACAACTAGAAAAATGCATAGTTTTTGCAACAATTGAAACTCCACTATTTTGAGTAACATGGTTATCGTCTCTTTCTTTTGTATGAAATTGAGTTCCATTTATGGTATATCCATGATATTTAATGACACTAAACTTAGGACATTGTGCTATCCATCGCAATTCTTCTGTGATCTTACAATTTAGTTGACACAATTCATTTGCAATCTACATAGTAAAATAGAGTAATATTATCAATGTATCTAAAAGACTAAGTTGAATATTATCATATATTGATCATAACTTACTTGGATACGGAGCCAATAGATGAAAGTACGATTATACTCATTCAAGATCCATTTTTCCCTCCTAGAGTGGTTGGTATCATGAAGATGTTTCATATGTTTTCTACAATATAATAACAATATATATATACTTCATAAGAACATTGACTATAACATTTCAAATATTATCAACAACTAAAAAGAAATAAATATGACTTACTCAATATAAGGTTGAACTTCTTCTATGTTGTTTAAAACATACATATGTGCTTGATGCCACATGATACGGTCAATTGTATCAACCCATCCACCTTTATCAGGTTTCACTGATACATCTTCAATATTTTGTTGATGGTGATTAATTGAAAGACCAATCGGTTTCACACCAATAAAAAATTCAGAACAAA
The DNA here is from genome assembly GCA_029378325.1 of Elaeagnus macrophylla. Taxonomy (NCBI): domain Eukaryota; kingdom Viridiplantae; phylum Streptophyta; class Magnoliopsida; order Rosales; family Elaeagnaceae; genus Elaeagnus; species Elaeagnus macrophylla. The sequence goes on along the minus strand of CM055649.1, from coordinate 2,742,073 downwards.
ATTCTATTGCTTCTTCGGCAAAAAAACACTCTGTTATACATCCTTCTGGACGACTACGATTACGAACATAACTTTTAAGAACTTTCATATCCCTCTCAAATGGATACATCCACCTTAAATACACTGGCCCACACACCTCTAACTCCCTTGTCAGATGCACAATAAGGTGTATCATTATATCAAAAAATGATGGTGGGAAGTACTTTTCAAATTTACATAAAGTAATTACAATCTTTTTTTGGATATCTTCCAGTTTATTCACATCAATATACTTTTTACAAATATCATTGAAGAAGCTGCACATATCTATGATAGTAATCATAACATCTTTAGGCAACATGCCACGTAACATAACGGGCAATATTTGTTGCATCAGAGTATGACAATCATCAGACTTCATTGCATTCAACTTGCCATCTATTTCAGAAACCAATGATCGAATATTAGAAGAATATTTAGAAGGAAATTTAACTTTGGATAAAGTCTTTAAAAATCGCTTCTTTTCTTGCTTATTTAAAGTGAAACATGCAGGAGGAAGAAAAGTGCTCCGTTCGCCAACAACAGGATGTAACTTTGGATGTAATCCACTTTCTTGTAAGTCCAATCTTGCACCTAAACCATCTTTCATTTTTCCAGGAATATTTAGCAAGGTACCCAAAATACTTTCACAAACATTTTTCTCAATGTGCATGACATCTAAAACATGTCTTATTAGTAAAGAACTCCAATAGTCCAAATCAAAAAATATTGATCTCTTTCTCCAACAAATTGAGGTATCAAGGAGCTTTCTTTGTTCTTTTGACTTACCAACTGGAAAGGTTATTCCATTGGTTGCATTTAAAATCTCATCACCTGTTGGTGGCAATGGATACGATTGAAGTTCTACTGTCCCATCAAAACATCTCCATTGCTTTCGATAAGGATGATCAAGAGGAAGAAACTTGCGATGACCCCTATAACATGTTTTGTGAGAATGTACTAGTGAATTTGAAAATGTATTTTTGCTACAAACTGGACAAGCTAGTTTTCCCTTCACTGCATGACCAAATAAATTGACATAAGCTGGAAAATCGTTTATAGTCCACATTAAAATTGCCTTCATTGTGAATTTTTCCTGCGATATGCATCAAACACTTCAATACCCTTATTCCAAAGAGTTTTCAAATCATCAATCAATGGCTCGAAATACACATGAATGTCATTTTCAGGTTGTTTGGGCCCTGATATCAACAAAGTTAACATCATGAACTTCCTTCTCATGCATAGCCATGGGGGAAGATTATAATTGACCAATAACACTGGCCAATAGCTATACTTACTACTTAATGAACTATGTGGATTAATGCCATCAGTTGCAAGTGCTAGTCTAAGATTTCTTGGATCTGATGCAAACTCTGGCCAAGTTTCATTAACTACATTCCAAGAACGAGCATGTGATGGATGTTCTAGTTTTCCATCCACCATTTGTTGTGAAGCATGCCTTGTTAAGTTCTTTGATGTCTCAGTGCTTCGATACATCCGTCGAAATCGAGGAATAGGTGGAAAATACCACAAAATCTTAGCTGGTATTTTTTTCTTTTCCTCTTCATTTACAGCCTTATAATGCTTCCACCTCGATTCCTTACAAGTTGGACACACACTTGCATTCACATGCTCTTTCCTATATAGTATACAATCATTCGGGCAAGCATGTATTTTTTCGTATCCCATTCCAAGCTCATTTAAAATATTTTTTACCTCGTACATTGAATTAGGAAGTCGATGGTTATCAGGCAACATTTCACCAATTACACTTAAAAATTTCTTAAAGTTTTTATCAGACATTCCAAATTTTGCTTTCATATTGTACAATGTTACTAATGCTGATAGCTTAGTAAACTTAGTACAACCTTCCCATAATGGTTTTTAGGCATCTTCCAAAATCTTATTAAATTTTCCACCAAAATCTTCACCATCAACACCTTCATGCATAGCATCTATTATTTCTACGATGTTAACAAAAGCATCATTGCTATGCTTTCTTTTTGGGGTAGGAGACGCACATGATCGTTCATTACGATTTGTAATCTCCTCTCTATGCCAAATCCAATTCTTATAGATTTTGTCTATACCATTCTCAAATACATGATTCCGAATTTCATTCACATTGAATCAATTTATATTCCCACACTTAAGACAAGGGCACCTAATTTTTTCTACATTTTTGGCATTTTTAGTAACAAATTTCAAAAAAAATTCAAGTCCTCTAAATTGAGAAGACCTCCTATCCATATATATCCAAGACTTATCCATCACAATACCTAATTCCAATTTATACATAATAATGTCAATACTAAATTCAAATGAAGCTGTTATTAAAAATCAATTAGCAAAAATATAGCAATTATATAAATGTTATCATATATAAATTTAATTTTTGGGATATTATGCAACACAATAAAAAACATATCACACATTAATACATATTCATACATTTGCATATACACACTTAGGAAAAAATATTATAATAAATTTTTACAAATTAATATTAATTAAAAAAAATAGATCTGCACAAAATTTCAATACATATTCATATATTGCAGGAAAAAAAATTCAAGAATTTAATTTATGACCTGATCTACGCTGCGGTGGAGAGCTGCCGTGGAGGGTTGGCTACCGTGGAGAGCGCTGGCTTGGAGGGCGGAGCTGCTTGGTACCCGCTGCAGTGGAGAACTACACGCGACGTTGCTGTAGACTGTACGAGGTGTCGCGCGGGCCGACATTGGAGCCGAGGACGACGGACGACGGCGAGAGCTGGGAACGGTTGACTGGTGGTGTCGATCGTGCGGCAGTGGAGGCATTGTGGGGGGGGGGGGGGCTGGGATCGATAGTTAGGATTTTCTATCGCGTAGGAGCTAGTGGGGTGAGTTATATAAAAGAGATTTAGGGACGATTATTAACCGTCCCGAAAGGTAATACTAACCGTCCCAAAATCTCTTTTACGAAAATTTCCCCACAACCGTCCCAAAATCACACTTTTAGGGACGGTTCATCGGTTTTTTTTAAATTACAACCGTCCCTAAATCTATATATTGTTGTAGTGAGAGAATTACCCGATCGTAGGAATTTTCGTAATTAAAAGGAAATCAGGTAAAAATTATTTATTAGATCGTTCATGTTATTGCACCAATACTTTTCGATGCAAGCATGGCCAACCAAACTAAACGTCCATACATCCTCCATTGATATTTGAAATCTACTTGAATTAATTGTGAATTTGCGTAATTATTTTCGTTAATTGTTCGTTACCACTGATCTCGCTACAAATCACACTTTGTTTACAGTTTTACTAGGTTTAGGACTCTAGTTATTTGGAGTTTTAGTTTTACTAGAACTCTATTTAATTAGTGTTTTAGTTACTTTAGGACTCTAGTTAGATTAAGAAAAATGTTGTTTAGAACCAATACAATTCCTTGAGAGACCGACCTCGGAGGTTTGCTTGTCACTTTCTACGAGTGATTCGTACACTTGCGAGTACTATAATTTACACATCAAGTTTTTGGCGCCATTACCGAGGAATTGACGTTTTAAATAATTTTCTTTTTGACTTTTTAGAGTTTCTAAATTAGTCTAATTTGTTTATTTGTTTTATTTTTATTTTATTTGTTATCTTTTATTCAAAAATAATTTTATTTGTTTGCTTTTTATTTGTGCATACAGGGTAGGAGGTCACTTAACAAGGAACTCTCTCCCTTCATTGACAACATTCATAGAATCAAACACCGATCAAATAAACTAGACAATCAAATTCAAGAGGAAGAAGTCCAACAACAATTGCAAGCAGTAATGGGTGACAACGTGGGTAGACAGATGATGAACAAAGAGTTTGCAAGACCTATCATTGGGACCGCCACATCGTGCATTCAACTTACAGAAGCAGCTCGGAATTATGAGTTGAAAAATATTCATTATTCCATGCTTCCCTCCTTTTACGGTATCCCTAATGAAGATCCTTTAAATTTTATGTGTGAATTATATGCAACTGTCCCAACCTTTCCATTGCAGGGACTTAGCGAAGATCAACTACGGATGAGGTGTTTTCCTTACACTCTTAAAGATAGAGCTAAGTCTTGGCTCATGACATTAGCACCTGGTTCTTTGGCCACTTGGGACGATGTTTACAACAAATTTATAGGTAAGTTCTATTCCCATAAAAAAACGTCTGATCTAAGAACAAAAATTGCTACTTTTTTGCAAATGGAAGGAGAACCCTTTCACGAGACTTGGGACAGATTCAAATTGCTCTTGATACAGTGTCCACATCACGACTTCCCGTTGCAGTTACAGAATTAGTTTTTCTATGACGGAATGACACTACAATATCAATTCACAGTTGACAACGCTGCAAGAAGAGCTATGGGTGAGAAAATAGCATATGAAACTTACGAACTGTTCGAGATGTTGGGAGCCAATTCCCAACAAAATAGCGCTATAGGAAAAAGAGCTGGAGTTCATGAATTAAGCTCCACCAACGAAATGGCTATGCATCTTGCTGAATTGACGAAACTAGTGCAACTTCTCACTACCTCTAATATGAATCAAATGCCAAAACACGAGGTATGTAGAGTTTGTGGTTCTTATGGACATGGGGCTAACGTTTGTTCTTTTGTAGGTGATCCTTATACAAGTACTAATGAAGAGGCAAATTTGATGCAAGGGTACCAACCTAGACCTAGGAACGACCGTTATTCGAACACCTACAACCCTAGATGGAGAAATCACCCTAACTTTGCTTGGAAACAAAATAATAGCCAACCATTCGTCCAAAATAAAACACAAGGCCAAAACATAAACCGACAATTTCCACAAAATAAACCGACCATAGAGGAAATCCTAAATAATTTCATGCAATCCTGTAGTGGAAGGATGGACTCTATGGAAGCTTCAGTGAAAAGAGTGAAAATACAAGTGCGCCAGCTAGCTGAACAAATGCACAAACAAGAGACAGGAAAGCTGCCCAGTCAACCCGAACAAGCGAAGGCTGTCATGATTCTTTGAAGTGGTAAGGTCGTTACTAAAAATTTACCAGAACTTTCTAATGATTTATCTTATAGTGCAGGTAACATGGAAGATAACAACACTGTTTCTAAGGATTGAGCAACTTGATTACTCCGTGTGGAAGTACGTTAGCGATTGTGTATGGTCCGCTCCACCTAGAATGAAGATTTCCTAGAAACAAATGCAAACGTGAATTGTATAATAGAACTTTCATTCTGGGAACGAAATACTTACCAAGGAGCCCTTTATCGTGATAGCGCTTAGTACGCTCCTTGTAGATTTTGGCATTTTCGTAAGCTTCGTCCTGAATTTCCTCAAGTTCGCTCAGTTGGAGTAGTCGTTTTTTCCCAGCTTTTTTCATGTCCATGTTGAGCTTCTTAATAGCCCAATAAGCCCTATGCTCTAGCTCAACGGGTAAGTGACATGCTTTACCAAAAATTAACCGGTAGGGACTTATACCAATTGGAGTTTTGTACGCTGTACGATATGCCCATAAGGCATCATTCAATTTAATTGACCAATCTCTCCTTGAGGGGCGCACTGTGCGTTCCAATATCCGTTTGATCTGTCGGTTGCTTACTTCCACTTGCCTCGAAGTTTGGGGATGGTATGGGGTAGCCACTCGATGAAAAATGTTATACTTTTTCAAAAGGCCATCAAAGAGTCTATTGCAAAAGTGGCTGCCTCTATCACTAATTATCGCTCTCGGTGTTCCAAATCTGCTAAAAATGTTATCCTTCAAAAATTTAACAACGTTAGCGTCACTAGTTCTAGTGGGTATCGCTTCTACCCACTTTGAAATATAGTCAATAGCGACTAATATGTAAATGTAGCCAAAAGATGGGGGGAACGGACCCATGAAGTCAATTCCCCACACGTCAAACAATTCTACAACAAGATTAGACGTCAAAGGCATTTCGTTACGATTACCTATGTTACCGGTCCTTTGACATCTATCACATCTCACACAAAACATGTTAGCATCTTTAAATAATGTAGGCCAATAAAAACCAAATTGTAATACCTTTAGGGCCATTTTCTTACGACCAAAATGGCCCCCGTAGTGTAGGTCATGGCAAAAGGTTAAGATACTCTCATGTTCCTCTTCGGGAACACACCTCCAGATGACTTGATCTTGACATAACTTGAACAAATACGGATCATCCCAAAAGTATTGCCTGCAAACACTGAAAAACCTTTTCTTTTCCTGAAAAGTAATGTTAGGTCTCAAAATACCACTAGCTAGATAATTAACGATGTCAGCATACCATGGATTCGGACCTATTGTGAACAATTGTTCATTAGGGAAGGTTTCAATGATTGTATCCTTACTTTCACCTTCAACATGTTCATACTCAGTAATCAACCTAGACAGATGATCAGCTACTACATTTTCAGGACCTTTCTTGTCTTTGATCCCTAGGTCAAATTCTTGTAAAAGTAGGATCCACCTAATGAGTCTAGGCTTAGCATTCGGTTTAGTCAATAAATATCTCAAAGCAGCATGATCCAAATGAACAATAACTTTAGTTCCTACCAAGTAAGACCTAAATTTATCAAGTGAAAACACAACAGCCAATAACTCTTTTTCAGTGGTGGTGTAATTAATTTGGGCATCATAGAGTGTTTTGCTAACATAAAACATGTAATCTTTTATCCAGTCTTTGCCCAAAAACAACTCCTATAGCATAATCAGATGCATCACACATGATTTCAAACAGTAAAGACCAATTAGGAGATACAATTATAGGTACGGAAGTAAGTCTATCTTTTAAAGCATTAAAAACAACAAGGCATTCATCATTAAAATCAAATAAAGTATCTTTGGACAATAGATTACATAATGGATGACTAGTTTTGGAAAAATCCTTAATGAACCTTCTATAGAAATCTGCATGTCCTAGGAAACTTCGTATACCCTTAACAGATGTAGGTGGAGGCAATTTTGCAATTAAATCTACCTTAGCCTTATCTACTTCAATTCCTTTGCTAGATATGACATGTCCTAGCACTATGCCCTGTTGGACCATAAAATGACTTTTCTCCCAACTAAGCGTCAAATTGCATTCAATGCATCATTCTAATACTAAAGTCAAATTATGCAAGCAATCATCAAAGGAATTACCGAAAACTGAAAAGTCATCCATAAATACCTCAATGAATTTCTCCACCATGGCCGAAGAGATCGACATCATATATCTCTGAAAGGTGGCGGGTGCATTGCATTATCCAAATGGCATTCTCCTAAAAGCAAAAGTTCCGAATGGGCATGTGAATGTAGTCTTCTCTTGATCCTCCGGAGCAATGCTGATGAGTGCTCGAAAAGCACTAATATTTCGTGATTAATTGTGCTTAATTGATTGATATATAGATTTATTATGATTATTACTTCGATTATTTTCATAAATCTATCCATTCGGAGTCACGGGTATATTTTAGTGCATTTCAGGTGTTTTTAGCGTCAAATGAGTCAAATGATGAAAACACGCAAAGACGGGACACCTACGGCGCTCGGATCACGAGTTACGGGCTAAACAAGACAAATATGTAAGCCTTACATAAAATGCCATCACATATGTAAGGGGGGACATGAAAAGAAGGAAGACATTGCGCGCCGCGGTGAGGGAAATACATGCCGCGGCGAGAGGCTCTCGGGTTTAATCCTGGAAAACATAGGAACATTGCGCGCCGCGGCGGGATAATTGCATGCCGCAGCGGGGAGCTCTCGAGTTTTTACATATTTTTCAGAATTTGTGTTGCGCCGCGGCGGGGAAAATGCATGCCGCGGCGCGCCTATTCCTATGGCACATAGGATTCGTGTAAACCTTTACATCTATAAATACCCCCTTAGAGTCCCCCTTACAGAGAACTCGACCAATTCGTACATAACTCTCATTCTTCTCAATTTTGCGACCCAAACACTACATTCAATCAGTTTTGAGAGCGTTGCCACACTCTAACGAAGCGAGAGACAATATTCTAAGGATTCAAGGAAGCCAACGACGATCGAAGATAAAGCTTACGGAGAAGAACGCTATCCAATCCATAAGCGGTATTTAGATCTAGGATTTTCTTGTTGTTATAGAATTAATTCCTCTTCTCTATTTGTTAAAGTGTATGATCATATTTTATTTGTCTATGAATAATAATATGAACATGAGCGGCTAGTTTAATTATGGATGTTTAGTTTGTGTTGCCATGTTTGCTAGAATTGTGTATGGTGTATCTTATTGATTTATGAATAAATTACTTTTTGATTAAGAGTATGTTTAGATGTTTGATTATGAATAATCATGGGCCCATTTGATGTTCGTAGTTAGATTGAAAAATCTGAGAATTTAGTTATAGGAACGTCACCTTAACTTTATTCCGAAACACTTAATCAAAGCTTCAAGTTAGTGACTTAGTCATAGCATTAATTTGATTGGCATGTTTTCCTTGCGCATAATTTGATTGCTACGTAATTTACCCCCGCCAAATGCAGTTAATTAGTTAATCAACAAAGAGACCTACCCCCGCCAAAAGGAGTTTCGTAATTAAAAGGAAAGCCGGTAGTTTTGTTTATATAGGACGTTCATGTATCTCACCATACCTTTTCGATGCAAACATGGTCAACCAAGCTAAACGTCCATACATCCTCTATTGATATTTGATTTAATTGAATTGATTGTTTGATTGCGATCTTGTTTTCGTTTGAGTGTCGTATGATTGTTCTCGTTACCAAAAACAAACACTCTTTTTACAGTTTTACTTGCTTTAGAATTCTAGTTACTTAGAGTTTCAGTTTCACTAAAACTCTATTTAATTAGTCTTTTATTTTCATTAGAACTCTGTTTAGATTAAAAGTTAGTTATTTAAAACCACTGCAATTCCTTGAGAGACCGACCTTGGAAGTTGCTTATCACTTTCCTACGAGTGATTCGTACACTTGCGAGTACACATTTTAACACATCAAATGCGTACCTGATAATAACTTGAAAGACCATCTAAAAAGCAATAGAAATCATGCCCAGCTAGTCTTTCTAACATTTGATCAATGAAGGGGAGGGGGAAGTGATCCTTTTTGGTGTACAAATTCAGCTTTCGAAAATCAATACACATCCTCCAACCCGTAATTATCCTAGTGGGCAATAATTCATCTGTCTCATTTTTAACCATGATTATTCCAGATTTCTTTGGTACCACATGAACGGGACTAACCCGCTTACTATCAGCAATTGGATAAATTGCCCTTACTGCTAGGAGTTTCAAAACTTCTTTTTTAACTACCTCTTGCATGATTGGGTTTAGTCTCCTTCGCGCTTCTTTAACAGGTTTGACATCGTCCTCTAAATTAATCTTATGCATACACATTGTCGGACTAATGCCTCTAATGTCTCCAATACTCCATCCTATTGCCTTTTTATACTTCCTAAGCTCTCCAATCAATTTTTCCTCTTGGTTTTGGGTGAGTGTAGATGAAATAATAACAGGGTAGGTCTCATTCTCTCCCAAAAAGACATATTTAAGATGCTTAGGTAGTTCCTTAAGTTCCAATTCAGGTGGAGCAATCTCATCGTCATGTGGGACATCCAATAAATCTAAGGGTGTACTAGTGTCATCTAATGATATGGCATTGTCCAATAAATCACTGTACTCCTTAGTCTCATAGTCTAATATGTCATCTACCTCTCCAATTGTAAGTGCTACTTCTAATTTATCATCTAATCTAGCATGCACAAAAGTATCATGAATTATTGGATCTAAACATTCTACAAAAGAGCATTCATCAATAGCAGATATAGAAGGGTAAGGAGATGAATCAAACACCTTAAAATGCACAGTCTCTCCTAAGACTGTCATTGTCAACTTTCCACTTTGGACATCAATGAAGGTTTGGGTAGTGGCCATAAATGGTCTACCCAAAAGAATGGTATGCTCCTTGTCCAAAGATGGATTATCCTGCATGTCTAAAACCACAAAGTCAATAGGTATGATTAGCTTATCTACCTGTACAAGTAAGTCCTCAACCATGGCCTTCGAATATTTAACAGATCTGTCCGCAAGTTGAAGGGACATGGTTGTTGGTTTTATCTCTCCCAAACCTAGCTGCAAGAAAATCGAGTAAGGCATCAAATTGATACTAGCACCTAAATCAAGCATAACCTTAGCTACTTTCCTATCCCCCATAGTAATATCAATAATAAAACTACCTGGATCTTTTAACTTAGGGGGTAAGTTGCGTTGAAGCACCGCACTAGCAATTTCAGACACGATTACTCTTTCATTAAGCTCATACCTTCTTTTCTTAGTGTTTAGTTCTTTGAAAAATTTAGCATAAGAAGGCATGTTTCTAATTACATCTAACAATGAAAAATTGATATTAACCTTAGAAAGCATGTTAAATAAATCAGAAAAATGATTATCTTACTTACTGTCCTTTAAACGGTGCGAGAATGGTATCGGTGGTCGGTATAGCTCCGATGACTTATGTAGCTTAGGTGGATTAGATGACTCTCCAATTATCTCCTTTGAAGGCTCTTCATGCTTGTCACCGCTTTCCTCCAATTCCTTAGAAACATTGTTGTCATCTTCCATGTTACCTGCACTATAAGGTAAATCATTAGAAAGTTCAGGTAAATTTTTAGTAACGACCTTACCACTCCGAAGAACCGTGACAGCTTTGGCTTGTTCGGGTTGATTGGGCAGCTTTCCTGTCTCTTGTTTGTGCATTTGTTTCGCTAGTTGCCCCACTTGCATTTCCACTCTTTTCATTGAAGCTTCCATAGAGTCCATCCTTCCACTACAGGAGTGTATGAAATTATTTAGGGTTTCCTCTACGGTTGGTTTATTTTGTGGAAATTGTCGGTTTACATTTTGGCCTTGTGTTTGGTTTTGGACAAATGGTTGACTATTGTTTTGTTTCCAAGAAAATTTAGGGTGATTCCTCCATCCAGGGTTGTAGGTATTTGAGTAAGGGTCGTTCCTAGGTCTAGGTTGGTACCCTTGCATTAAATTTGCCTCTTCAGTAGTACCTGTATAAGGATCACCTGCAAAAGAACAAACGTTAGCACCATGTCCATATGAACCACAAACTCCACATACCTCGTGTTTTGGCATTTGATTCATGTTAGAGGTAGTGAGAAGTTGCACTTGTTTGATCAATTCAGCAAGTTGCATGGCCATTTCATTGTTGGAGCCTAATTCGTGGACTCCAGCTCTTCTTCGTCTAGCGCTCTTTTGTTGGGAATTGGCTCCCAACATCTCGAATAGTTCGTAAGTTTCATCCGCTGTTTTCGCACCCATAGCTCCTCCTGCAGCGTTGTCAACTGTGAATTGACATTGTAGTGTCAATTCATCGTAGAAAAACTGATTCTGTAGCTGAAATGGGAAGTGATGATGTGGACACTGTATCAAAAGTAATTTGAATCTGTCCCAAGCCTCGTGGAAGGGTTCTCCATCCATCTGCAAAAACGTAGGAATTTTTGTTCTTAGGTCAGACGTTTTTTTATGGGAATAGAACTTACCCATAAATTTGTTGTAAACATCGTCCCAAGTGGCCAAAGAACCGGGTGCCAATTTCATGAGCCAAGACTTAGCTCTATCTTTGAGAGTGTAAGGAAAACACCTCATGCGTAGTTGATCTTTACTAAGTCCCTACAGTGGAAAGGTTTGCACAGTTGCATATAATTCACGCATAAAATTTAAAGGATCTTCATTAGAGATACCATAAAAGAAGGGAAGCATGGAATAATGAATTTTTTTCAACTCATAATTCCTAGCTGCCTCTGTAAGTCAAATGCACGATGTGGCAGTCCCAATTATAGGTCTTGCAAACTCTTTGTTCATCATCTGCCTAGCCATGTTGTCACCCATTGTTGCTTGCAATTGTTGTTAGACTTCTGATGAGTGCTCGAAAAGCACTAATATTTCGTGATTAATTATGCTTGATTGATTGATATATAGATTTATTATGACTATTATTTCAATTATTTTCATAAATCTATCCATTCGGAGTCACGGGTATATTTTAGTGCATTTCAGGTGTTTTTAGCGTCAAATGATTCAAATGATGAAAACACGCGAAGACGGAACACCTACGGCGCTCGGATCACGAGTTACGGACTAATCAAGACGAATATGTAAGCCTTACATATAGTGCCATCACATATGTAAGGGGGGACGTGAAAAGAAGGAAAGCATTGCGCGCCGCGGCGAGAGAATTGCATGCCGCGGCGTGAGGCTCTCGGGTTTGATCCTGAAAACATAGAAGCATTGCGCGCCGCGGCGAGGGAATTGTATGCCGCGGCGGGGAGCTCTTGGGTTTTTGCATATTTTCCAAATTTTGTGTTGCGCCGCGGCGGGGAAAATGCATGCCGCGGCGCGCCTATTCCTATTGCAATCAGGAATCCCTTACATCTATAAATACCCCCTTAGACCCCCTTTACAAAGAGAACTCGAATTGATACACAACTCTTACACTTTACAATTTTGCAACCAAACAAGAGATTCAATCAACTTTGGGAGTTTTGCTACACAAAAACAAAGCAAGAGAAACCATTCTAAGAATCCAAAGAAGCCGTCGACAATCGAAGATAAAGCTTTTGGAGAAGAACGCTATCCCATCCATAAGCGGTATTTAGATCTAGGTTTTCTTTGGTGTTGTAGAATTCTATTTTTCTTCTTCTTTTGTTGGAGTGTATGTTCATATTTTATTTGTCTATGAATATTAATATGAACATGTCTGGCTAGTTTTATTATGGATGTTTAGTTTGTGTTGCCATGTTTGCTAGAACTGTGTATGGTGTATTCTATTGATTTAATATAAACGAATTACTTTTTGATTAAGAGCATGTTTAGATATTTGATTATGAATAATCATGGGCCCATTTGATGTTCGTAGTTAGATTGAAAAATCTGAGAATTTAGTTATAGGAACGTCACCTTAACTTTATTCCGAAACACTTAATCGAAGCTTCAAGTTAGTGACTTAGTCATAGCATTAATTTGATTGGCATGTTTTCCTTGCGCATAATTTGATTACTATTTGATTTACCCCCACCAAAGGCAATTAATTAGTTAATCAATAAAGAGACCTACCCCCGCCAAAAGGAGTCTCGTAATTAAAAGGAAAGCCGGTAGTTTAGTTTATATAGGACGTTCATGTTATCTCACCATACCTTTTCGATGCAAGCATGGTCAACCAAGCTAAACGTCCATACATTCTCCATTGATCTTCAAATATATCTGAATTGATTGTTTAATTGCGATTTTGTTTTCGTTTAATTGCTCGTACTTTGTTCCCGTTACAAATCAAACACCTTTTTACAGTTTTACTAGCTTTAGGATTCTAGTTACTTAGAGTTTTAGTTTTACTAGAACTCTATTTAATTAGTCTTTTATTTTCATTAGAACTCTATTTAGATTAAAAAGTTAGTTATTTAGAACCACTGCAATTCCTTGAGAGACCGACCTTGGAAGTTGCTTATCACTTTACTACGAGTGATTCGTACACTTGCGAGTACACATTTTAACACATCAACTTCTTCCTCTTGAAGTTGATTATCCAGTTTCTTTGATCGATGTTTGACTCTATGAATGTTGTCAATGAAAGGAGAGAGTTCCTTGTTAAGTGATCTCCTACCTTGCATGCACAAATAAAAAGCAAACAAAGATCAAGGCAGCAGTGAAATTGTAATTTAAGCACTATTTTTTGATTTTTTAATTTTTTAATTTTTTTTGTATTTTTGAATAAAAGATAACAAATAAAAGTAATTCAGAAACTCTAAAAAGTTAAAAAGAAAATTATTTAAAACGCCAATTTTCCGGCAACGGTGCCAAAAACTTGATGTGATAAATTTAGTACTCGTAAGTGTACGAATCACTCATAGAAAAGTGACAAGCAAACCTCCAAGGTCAGTTTCTCAAGGAATTGTAGTGGTTCTAAATAACCTTTTTCTTAATCTAAATAGAGTTCTAATGAAAGTAATATACTAATTAAATAGAGTTTTAGTGAAACTGAAACTCTAAGTAACTAGAGTCCTAAATCTAGTAAAACTATAAAAAGTGTTTGTTTTGTGACGAGAATAATGGTACGAACAATTAAACAAAATCAATATCGCAAATTAACAATCAATTCAGGTAGATTAAAAATCAATGGAGGATGTATGGACTTTTAGTTTGGTTGGCCATGCTTGCATCGAAAAGTAATGGTGAAATAATATGAACGTTCTAATAAACAATTTTACCAGCTTTCCTTTTAATTACGAGACTGCCTACGGTCGGGGTAAATCTCTTTATTGATTAACTAATTAACTGCCTACGGTCGGGGTAAATCAAATAGCAATCAAATTATGCGCAAGGAAATAAATGCCAATCAAACTAATGCTATGACTAAGTCACTAATTTGAAGCTTTGATTAAGTGTTTCAGAATAAAGTCAAGGTGACGTTCCTAAAACTATATTCTTAGATTTTTCAACCTAACTACGAATCTCAAATTGGCCCATGATAATTCATAATTAAATCTAAACATGCTCATAATCAAAAGGTAATTTGTTTATATTAAATCAATAAAATATTCATCATACACAATTCTAGCAAACATGGCAACATAAACTAAACATCCATAATGAAATTAGCCGCTCATGTTCATATTAAAATTCATAGACAAATATAATATGATCATACACTCAAAGAAGGAAGAAGAAAATATAATTCTATAACAACTAGGAAAACCTAGATCTAAATACCGCTAAATGGATGGGATGGCGTTCTTCTCCAAAAGCTTTATCTTCGATCGTCGATGGCTTCCTTGGATCCTTAGAATGGTTTCTCTTGCTTCGTTTGGGTGTGGCAAAGCTCCCAAAACTAAATGAATCTCTTGTTTGGTCGCAAAATTCTTGTGTGTAAAAGTTGTATTCGAGTTGTATGTAAGGGTGACTCTAAGGGGGTATTTATAGATGTAAGGGATTTCACAAATCCTGATTGCATTAGGAATAGGCGCGCCTTGGCACACATTTTCCCCGCTGCGGCGCAACACAAATTCTAAAAATAATGTCAAAACCCGAGAGCTCCCCGCCACGGCATGCCTTTTCCTCGCCGCAGCGCGTGTTGCCTTCATTTTCTTCATGTTTACCCCCTTACATATGTGATGGCTCGTTATGTAAGGCTTACATATTTGACTTGTCTTGTCCGTAACTCGTGATCCGAGTGCCGTAAGTGTTCCGTCTTTGCGTGTTTGCATTATTTGACTCATTTGATGCTAAAAACACCTAAAATGTACTAAAATATACCCGTGATTCCAAATTGATAGATTTATGAAATTAATCGAATAAAAAACAAATAATAAATCTATTTCTAAACAATTAAGTGTAATAAACCACAAAATATTAGTGCTTTTCTAGCACTCATCACAAGGTCTTATTGTAGCCAGGTGAAACATTAACCTTCGCCTACATGCAACACCTCACAAGCTGTACAAAAGTTGTACAAGAAAGTAGGAACGGTGAGGGAACCTCTTCCAAGAATGCTTCTACAAAAGATAGGTTGGTAAATCTAGAAGCGAAGGTTAATAAAATACATGAGTACCAGACTCAACAATAGGCTTGGTTCAGTGATCAAATGAAGTACTAACATGAATACCAAGCTTTACTCCACCGAATGATGAGCTTCCAATTGACACAGAGTGGAGTAGACCTCACCCAATTCGGGTCACCTTCGTAGTATTCGGGGTATGACTTCATTTTCAGACAACCGGCCGACCAACCCGAAGATGACAATGAGCAACCTAAAGATATGGAGGACTGAGCCTCCCATTGTATTTTCTTTGGTTTATTTTCATTATTTTCTTTTTATTTTATTTTATTTTATTTTACTTTGGATTGTTTGAGACTACTAATTAATTTGTTTAATGTTTTTGGTTTTCATTTGCTTTAGTTATAATTTAAATTTGGATTTGAAGTTGTGATGCATATACTTAGAGGTTTCATACATGTTTCTTGCACACTAAATGCTACATGATGAGAAAAGCGAGGAATAATGAACCGGAGCGTACATGTAATGTACACAATCTCAAACGAAAGGGGGGTAACTTCTCTCACTTCTTTACTTAATTTCTTTTGTTTTTCTTTTTGACATTGAGGACATTGTAGAAATTAGGTTGGGGTGGGAAAAATATTCCATGAGCATGAATTTAGACCAAATTTTAAATTTTAACTTTTTCACTTGAATTTTGTTAGGATAGTGTCATGTCCACTTGAGTCAATCCGAAAGTCCATAATATTAATGTGATTATAATGACGGTGATATATGAAAGAAATTAAATTTTTACCTAAGTAAAGAGGCACATAAATGTTAAATTCATCTAGTTTGAGGATTTTGTGGTATATGTGGTAGTTTGTATGGTTAGTATGACTATTTTTTGGTTTGTGTAATGTGTGCATATTCGTGATATATTTTAAGTCTCAACGAACTCTAGAACTCCTTTGAAAACCAATTAAAGCGAAATGATAGAATCAAATGCCACTTAGAAAGTGATTTAGGCCATCTTTGGACCGTTTGAACTTTTCAAGCCTCCCTGTTTTATTTTATCCATAGTGACACCTGTGAACTCAACATTGATATATACGTTGTACTACCCTTAGTGATGAGAGTACTAAATGTAATATTTAATTTTCATGAGCAATTATGTTGTATTTATCTTGCTTGATTATATATATATATATATATATATATATATATATATTTGATTGAAATAATGAGCAAGAAAAGTAAAGAAAGAAAATCAAGCAAAAAGATCCAAGGGACATATGGAATTTATAGGAGGATGAAAAAGAACATTTGTGTAGAAAAAGTTGAATGAGTTTGTGAAATAAAAAGTACTTTTATTCTATTAAAAATATCATTTCTGTACTTTCATAACCACACACCTAAACACAACTTTATAAGCTTAATGAAGTCCTATTGATTTTAGGTAGTTTGATTTCTATATTAGTGGAGATGAATTTGAAAAGTGACCCTATGGAGTTTATAAGTGCAATTTTCATTCATATTTTACTTGCACATTTATGAGATATTAAATATAATCTATGAATATCATGCATGACATGATCAGATAATGTAACTAATGAGCTTGTAGTTTGATTGGTTGTTC
Source organism: Elaeagnus macrophylla (assembly GCA_029378325.1). Lineage (NCBI taxonomy): Eukaryota > Viridiplantae > Streptophyta > Magnoliopsida > Rosales > Elaeagnaceae > Elaeagnus > Elaeagnus macrophylla. The sequence continues at coordinate 2,724,905 of CM055649.1, read as the reverse complement.
AAAAGCCGATTACTAAGATGGGTTTGATATTTGGACTGTTTTTAAGCTTAAGTAATTTTTAACTATTTCGTATGTCATTCGTTGTTGACAATTTTTGAGACATATGCATGGATTGATTCAAGTATGTTTAGAGTCATTATTAGTTTTGTTTGTTACGATGTTTGAGGGTGTCATCATTGGAAACCCTCACGAGACTATAACTCGTCCACTAAGGCCACCTAAGGGTTTAAAGGTTATTGCATATGCTAAATGCAACCGTGACAATCTATGGAAGTGATTTAGGTTAGTTTATTTTATTTGTTTTATTTTAATTTTTAGATCCCTCCTCTTGCTAGAGACTAGCAAGAAGCTAGTTGGGGGTTATGATAAGTGCTCGAAAAGTACTAACATTTCGTGATTTATTGTGCTTAATTGTTTAAAAAATAGATTTGTTATGATTGTTTATTTGATTAATTTCATAAATATATTAATTCGGAATCACGGGTATGTTTTAGTGTATTCAGGTATTTTTAGCGTCAAATGAGTTAAATGGTGCAAACACGCAAAGATGGGACACTTATGGCGCTCGAATCACGAGTTACGGGCAAAACGAGTCAAAACATGTAAGCCGTACAAAACGAGCCAGCACATATGTCAGAGGGTAAATGTGAAGAAAGGAAAGGCAATGCGCACTGCGGCGAAGAAAATTGTATGCCACGGCGGGGACCTCTCGGGTTGTGACCAATATTTCCAACTTTTGTGTTGTGCCGCGGCGAGAAAATTGTATGCCGCGGCGTGCCTATTCCTATTGCAATTAAGGATTTGTGTAAACCCTTACATCTTATAAATACCCTGCACAAAAATTAATGTCATAGCCCGTCAGCTTTGGGTCCTTGTTCGGGCCATGGGAGTAGGCAATCTATAGTACCTCTTAGCTTGCTGATGTGTGCCTTACAAGCAATGTTGGAATCTTCCCCTGTAGGGATGCCTAAGATGACCTGAAACTTCCCATATCTCTTTCCTAGGACCTTACTCCCTTTCTCTTGAAGGGAAGACTTGCCTTTATTGTTGCTTGTCTTCTTGCACAAATTCTCTAAGTTGACCTCTTCTGATGAGGTGTTTGATTTCATTCTATAAATCTCAACACTCCTCAGTTGAGTTTCCTAAGTCCTTATGTAACCTACAGTACTGATCCTTATTTCCATCGTCATTCTTCAGTTTTCTAGGCCAGCGTATGATTAGCTGGTGTTCAACTTGAGTGCAGTCAAGGGGGTGTAAGTTTAGAAACCTAGCCTAGGGCGATTGGAGTTCTGATCCCTTCTCTTTTCGTCTTTGCAATCGCTTCTAGAACTTTTACCTTCCGACTGTTCGAATTCATCCCTACTCTTGCATTTTGGTTCTACACTCTCTTTGAATGGGAGTCATTGTTCCTCTTATTGCTGGCCATCTCTTCAACATTGAGATAATTATTGACTAACTGGGTGTCCTCTACATAGGTAGTTAGGAAGTCTTTTTCCATGTTCCTCCAAAGGGGTCCTTGGTAGAGAGCTTAAGGGTATGGCACTCACGACCATTGAGTCAGTCCGTTACTTGAATTTTTTAACTGTTGAATCTATCGAAAAAGTCTTTCAAAGACAAGTATTTTCCTTAGCATAGAGTCATCAAACGCGCTATATCTTCAGCCTTCTCCTATTAGCCAAAAAGTGGGAGAGGAATTATTGTCCAAACTCAACAAAATGAGCCTATTGTGTTAGGCTTAAGGGTGCTACACAAGTTCGAGCTTTGTCTTTCAAAGTAAGTTGGAATGCCCGACACCCACTAGCGTCAATTGAAGGCATGTAAGTCCATCCAACTTTTGAAGTCCTCAAGGTGCTCTAGCAGATCTTTGGTACCAATATAGGAGCCAACATTGGGCATCTTGAATTTTTCTGAGAGATAGATGCCCATGACCTCAGGCATGAATGAGGACTCAATAAAGGCTACCAAATTTGGGAGTCTATATCTATTCAGCCTTTGTTGTACTTCTTGCAATTGGACAGCCAACTGGTCAATGGTGGGACGAAAGACTGTGAGTATGTCCTCACGCAATTCCAAATTAGTGTCAATTTTTTAGAAAATAGGCACAAAAAAGGGGCACAATAAGTCGATAGCGTAGTAGTGAATCAACTGTTTAATTACTCTAATTGATATATTGACCGTTCTTTAAAAAAATTTTGATATTATATTGTAATCTTCTTGATCTTCGACATTATGTATGAATCTATACAAATTTCTATATTAACTGGTAAGCATAAACTTTATGAGATATGATATAAATCATTCCAAATGAACTCCTAGATGTGAAAAAATCATCCCACAACATCTAGGTAATGACACACAAATATATATTTTTATTCCAAATAACTAATAAGAAATATATATATATATATATATATATATATATATATATATATATATATATATATATATATATATGTAAGCAAACAAATCTACCAAAGAGATGCTTAGTAGAAGGAGATCCCTCCCGATATAAGTTAAGTTAAATTCTTGTGATTTAGAGAAAAAAGAGAAGAAAAAGTTGCTAGGATTTGTTACTATTAACTTGTCATGTGCGCTTTAGTTATTATAATGTGATCCAAAAAATATTTTTGATAAAAAAGATTAATAATAATTTATTGTATAACCAATAATAATTGAAAAATGCTATGAGTTACAATTGTGTAATATGCATGATCTTTTAAGTGTTGATATTTTATTGGCTTTTTATCTTTATTAAAATTTTTTAGGAAAATGTGAGACACAATGGTAAAAACGGTGCTCGCACTTTAATCATATAAAATATAAAATAGAAGTACTCTGAATAATTGCATCCTAACTTTTGCATCAAAATTTTTGACGACTTGATTTGGTTAATACCCCTTATTAGTGTAGTAACATAAGGGTTTGATCACAAAGTAAAAGTACCGTATAGAAGTTTTAGATCGCATTAATGTAAAAAATTTACGCTAATGAGAATACTAGCAGAGCAATTCATATATATTCCTCAACGCAACTTTTTGCTTCAACCCTCTCCGAAAAAAAGACGAAAATACATATGATAGAATTTTTATTTAAAAATTAAAAATTTGATTAAGCTTACTTTAATTTATTTATTAATAAGAGTAGTAATTATAGTGTATCTGTGTATGATTTCATACCCCCACCATAGAAGTTGAAAGTTAATAAAACGGGAAACTGAAAGACTTGTAGACTACGAACAATCACCACATTATTTGCTATTAAAAGGAAAAAAAAAGTCATCATACTATTTGGAACAAATTACAATAAATAAGCACTAGTATGAACTTTCACAGCAAACTACAATAAACTATGAAGCTTTCCAGAGTACCAGAAGTCTAAGGAAAGTAGAAAAATAGGAATAAGAGGAGAAATTAAGGAAGTGTAGACTACAAACAACCACTCCACCATTTGGTCTTACAAAAAAACAAATTGTTGCTACAAATTACAATTAATTATTAAGCTTAAAGTTCCAAAGTAACGAAAGTCTAACTATATATAATGATGCAAACGACTTGTAGCTCTGTAATTCAATTGCATATGTTATTTTATTTAAACATGTAGAAGATTTTGAATTCGAGTCTCAATTATAAGCACGTTAATAGTATAATTCTTAATATATATATATATATATATATTACCTACAACTAAAACCCCTAAATTTATTCCTCAAAATTTAAAGGGATTATTAAGGAAAATAATAAATAAAGTGTATTTACCAGTGGCTTCCAAGCTCCAAAATACATCATTGTCATCGTTATATAGCTAGACTTTCAGTCCCAAGAACTTTAAGCTTGATAATTAATAAATTTGTTCTTAATAATGGAAAGACTTTTTTTTTTTTTAGATCAAATCGTCCAGTAATTGTTCCTAATCTACATGTTCTTAATTTCCCCTCTTGTTGTGATTTACTTTCTACTTCCATAGACCATAGTGGACGATGAAATATTAATTACTCAACAGTAGTAGTATTCTTACAACTCAACAAATTTGACGTCACACACTGATCGGATTGTTATGGTAAGTTGTCATAGTAGCATAATTTGTTACTTATTAAAAAAAAAAAAAAAATAGCATAATTTGTGGTATATTATAGCACTTTAAAAAATTGCTCTCTTCTAAAGTTTGAAATTTGTCTTAGTATGAAGGTTTTTTTCCCCATATGTTTGTTATAATCTGAATTAAATAGAATTTTGATGTTGTTTAATATTTTTTTTTTTCCCTTCTTCATGAATTGAAATAAGCAAAAAAAAAAAACATTGATTCCTTGAAAAATTAGCATGTTTTATTACAATGAAAACAATATTTTTCTCATATTATCCTTCAACGTTAATATTTACTGGTAATATAACAATAATATTTTTTTATATGAAGTAGAAGGTTTTTTAAATTGTTGCTGCAAGTAAATTGATGTGAAATGGGAATGAAAACAAGAGAGAGAAAGAAGAACAAATCAGGTTTGGGAAAGAATATCAAGAATTAGGATTAAGGATTCATGTGAATAGAAATTAAGAGCGAGATAGAAACAAAACAAGAGAAAAATAGTATTCATTCATGATCTCAATCTCATAGAATACGTCACTAACACACTTATTTATAAGTGTTTATTTTATATAATATTTAGATCTAAAATTCGAACAAATATAAATATAATCTCTAAGAATAATAAAATACTAACTAGATAATTATTAATAATTTAAATAATACTATCTCTACTCTTACCAATTCCTTCATCTAAGAAGAACTCGACTCCAATGAATGAAAAGGAAAAGAATTTAAGACACGGCATCGCTATTTTCTTTTTCATACCACTCGATACATTAACATTGTACTCATGAATAAAAGTGTTGTCTCCATTCAACTCAATTTTAATGGGATATTTTTAGGAGGAGATTCAGATTCTCATGCAATAGTCGAAGTACAATTAGGGCAACGAGAAGCTAGGTGACCTTTAGCATGACAATGATGACAATCAATTTGGGCCCTATGAGAAGAAGAAATCGGCTTTGTTAGATTGGAGAAACTCATGTTGGGCAAGTTAAAATCCTTAGTTGCATTATGTTGGGGTCACAGGGGTGAGGATACCACATTTAAGAAGCTGAAGATATTTCAAATTCTAAGGCTTTGTGATATGATTCTTTTATGGAGGAAGGCGAATGTATAGAAACAATCTTATTAATCACTGGTTTTATACCATTAACAAACCTTCTAGTAGTAATCCACAAAACAACACAAAACAAGATTGAAATTGAAACAAAACAGGAGAAAAATATTATTCATTCATAATCTCAATGTGATCGAATACATCACTAACAAACTTATTTATGAGTGTTTATTTTATATAATATTTAAAATTTTCAATGCTATCTAAAATTCGATTGAAAATAAACATAATTCCTAAAAATAATAAAATCATAATGACATACTAATTATATAGTTATTAATAATTTAAATAACCTCATTTCTACTCTCATCATATATTCTTAGCTAGGACAGGTCGAAGCCACAATAACTCAAGCTTAATTCATATTCTATCCTCAGAATATGTCGAATCAAGTTTTGCTAAATTATAACAGATTTTACTAAAAAAGCTCTGTGTGCTCTGAAGGAGACTGCATTTTTCTCTCCCAAATTGAAGAACAAGTCTCACAATCTTGAACTCAAAACACGTGATTACTACATCCTTTTCCATCCTCTACTAGGGAGGCCAAAGGTCATCATATCCCTAAGTTCTGATCAAGTGTGGTACAAGACAAGGGCTATTTCCCTCCTCTGTTTCATTCGCGATTGGGAACTAAGCCCTAGTTCTTGATCTTGTGATCTCTGCCACAAATCTTAACTATAGTTTCATTTTTCTCCCAGTACTGAGAGGCATTTGACTGCCATAACTTGAGTTCTTGTCCTCTTGATCTTGGCTAGTTGTGCATTTGTAGTTGTGGAGGGTGTGTTGTGTAAGGTGTTGGTAATTGCTTTCTTTTAATTCTACTTCGTTTCATGATCTTCATCTAGCAGGAGGTTCACAATAGCTAGGTTCGCAATCTCTGCTTGCGATAGCTAGGAAGATCAATCGTATAAGCATTTTCCCCAATTATCTTGAGAACTTTGAATGAACCATCAGCTCTTGGCTTAGTTTATCAAAATTACTAGGGCAAAATCTTTCTCTTTGAAAGTGTATCCAAACCAAATCTCCTTCTTTGAACTCAACATGCTTGTGATGTTTGTTGGAATTATTTTGATACTTCTCATTTTGAGGGAGAATTCTGTTTCGAATCTCTGCATGCATCTTCTTGATAGCCCTAGCTCTTTCTTCAGCATCTCCACTAAAATGATGAGTTGTAGGAAATGGTATCAAGTCCAAGGACGAATAGATTTTGGCCATAAACTATCTCAAATAGACTATTACTAGTAGTTTGACTTCTAATTCAATTATAAGCAAACTCAATTTGAGCTAAAATGAGATCCCATTGACGAATATTTTTTCCAACATAACTTCTCAAAAGATTACTCAAACTTCTACTTTAACTTCAGTTTGTCCATTAGTATGTGGATGATGAGAAGAACTAAAGTTAAGTCCCAAGCTTTCTCCAAAGAGTCCGCCAAAAATGACTCATAAACTTTGTATCACGATCTGAAACAATGGTTTTAGGAATACCATGGAGTTTCACAATCTCTTAAAAGTATAATTTAGCCACATGAGATGCATCAAGAGTCTTGTTACATGGAACAAAGTGCGCCATTTTAGAAAAATGATCAACAACCATCATTATAGAGTCTTTGTTCTTTTGAGTTTTTGGCAATCCCACCACAAATTCCATGCTAATATCTTCCTAAGGTGATGTTGGAACAAGAAGTGGAGTGTACAAACCAGTGTTTTGGCCATGACTCTTAGCAAGGTGACAAACTATACATCTCTTCACATATTTCTAAACATCCTTCTTCATCTTTGGCCAATAAAATTTTTCTTGCACTAAAGCAAGTGTTTTGTCTCTCCCAAAATGACCTCCGAGACTCCCACCATGAATTCTTGGATAATAGATTCTCGAAGATAACATTGAGGAATGCACAAGCTATTTCTCTTAAAAAGATATCCATCTTGTACCAAGAATTGTTGAAAGGGGCCTTTCGTGCATTCTTTCATTATTTTTCCAAAATAGGCATCTTCTTTATAGAGTTCTTTTAACATTTCAAATCCTACAACCTTTACTTTCAAGGGTGGACAATAAAGAATATTTTCGGTTTAATGCATTGGCCACCACATTTTGAACTCCCAATTTGTGTTTGATTATGAAGTTGAAGAAATGAAGAAATTCAACCCAATGAGCATGACGTCTATTGAGCTTTTGTTGATTATTTATGAACTTCGAAGCTTCATGGTCCGAATAAAGAACAAATGGCTTAGGAAGGAGATATTGACTCCAATGGTTAAGTGCTCGACAAAGGGCATACAACTTCTTGCCATAAGTAGAGTACTTCTTGAGGGACTCGTTTAGTTTTTCACTAGAGAAAGCAATTGGCTTACCTTCTTGGCTAAGAACTGCACCAATCCCCACATTGGAAGTATCACATTCTATTTCAAAAACCTTTATTAAAATTTGGAAGTGAGAGAATGGGAGCTTTGGTTACCTTGGACTTGATGATGTCAAAATTATTTTGTGCTTTCACTAGTCCACTTTAATTCACCTCCTTTTAAGCACTCAGTAATAAGGAGCCATAATAGAGCTAAAACCCTTGACAAATCATCAGTAGAATGACTCTAACCCATGAAAGTTACGCACATCATGAAGATTCTTAGGCATTGGCCAACTCAAAATTGACTCTATCTTGCTTAGATCCATTTTGATTCCATCTTTTGTGACAACATAGCCAAGAAATACAAGACTATCTGAGAAAAATTGACACTTCTTCAAATAGGCATAAAGTTTTTGCTCTCTTAGAGTGTTGAAAACTTGAAAAAGACAATCCAAGTGTTGTTTTCCTTCTTTGCTATAACAAGAATATCACTTGAAGTAGACAACCACAAACTTTCCAATGAAAGGTTTTAAAACATGGTTCATTAAGCGCATAAAAGTACTATGAGCATTAGAGAGTCCAAAAGGCATCACTTTCCATTCAAATAGGCCATCTCTTGTCTTAAAAGCAGTCTTCCACTCATTGCTTGGTCTCATCCTTATTTGATGATATCCACTCCTGAGATCTATCTTTGAAAAAATACATGCACCATGGAGTTGGTCAAAAAGACCATCAAGATGAGGAATAGGAAAGCGATAATCTATGGTGATCTTGTTGATAGCTCTACTATCAACACACATGCAGAAAGAACCATCTTTCTTTGGTACAAGAAGAGTCAGGACAACACAAGGACTCTTGCTTTCTTCTACCAAACCTTTACCTAAAAGCTCATCTACTTGTCTTTGAAGCTCTTCATGTTCCCTAAGACTCATTCAGTACGCAGCTTTATTGGGTAATACAGCTCTTGGAATAAGATAAATGCAATGTTTAATATCTCTCATAGGAGGAAGGCCAGCAGGAATCTCATCCGGAACCACATCACTAAATTCTTGAAGTAGCCTTTTCATGACTAGTGGTGGTTCATGAGTTTCTTCATTTTCTCTAGTACCACAAGAGCAAAGACTTCTTTCACATTCGAGATTTCTTTCTTACACTTCGAAAGAGTAAGAAAATTATTTCCCTTTACCTTAGAAGATTTGGGAGCATACACCATTCTAGAAGGACCTAAAATAATTTTAACACCATCCTTGACAAAAGAATATGTGTCCTTGTAGCCATCATGAAATACCTCTCTATCAAATTGCCAAGGTCTTCCCAAAAGTAAATGACAAGCATCCATGGGAACAACATCACACCAAATTTCATCTTTATAATTTTTCCCAATAGAAAATTGAACTAGGCAATGTTGATTTACCTTGATTTCGTTCCTTTTTTGGAGCCAAGATAGTTTGTAAGGATTGGGATGTTTCTTAGTTTTAAGAACCAATTTCTCCACCATGTTATTAGATACAACATTCTCAAAGCTACCACTATCAATGATAATTGATGCACAAAAACTTGATAACCAAATTTTGTATTTGTAAAAGCTCGCAAGTGCACGAGTCACTTGTAGTAAGCGACAAGTATACTCCCAAGATCGTCTCTCAAAGGAATTGCGGTGGTTTTTAAAAACGTTAAATGTAATCTAAATCTTAGCTATGAAATAAATCCTAAACACTCTATCAAAGTTGGTTTTGTAAACGGTTTTTAAAATTCTAAATTCTTAAAACTAATAAAGTGAATGCGTGAAAATATTACCGAAACGATGAGATGAACGAGTGTGGAAAATTAGCTAGTTAACTAATCATGGATAGATTGATTTATGTGGTTTTAACAATTAAGCATGAAAAAGTGGAATTTAATGATTGTTTTCACTAACCCTAGAAAATCCCAAATCAATGGCGATTTTCCCTTAATTAACTAATTAACTTCTTTGATCCGGACCGTTAATTAGTTAATCAGCCTTAAACTTAGGAAAATAGTTTAATCACCTAATTCAAGACAAATCAATGCACTTAAATTAGGCTCATGCTCAGATGGCGTTTCTAAAACTCAATCCTAAAATATTCCATACATTCATAAATTAAATTGGCCAAAAATAATTAATGAACATAAGTGTTAAGAACAATGAACATGAAGTAAATCACTTTAATATAAAATAATCCACATAAACAATCATCCACTCATGGTTATATTGCTAAAATCCCACACATAAAGAGTTTAGCTACTCATAATGAAATTCAAATCAATATTTTTCATTACAAATAACATTCTATGAGTTCTTAAAGAGAAAAGAGATTACAAACAATAAATTACCCCACTTCCACTCTTAAAACAAGCTCTTGATGTTGGATGGTCACCTTCTTCAAGATTGTTGATGGAGCTTCAATTGAGGAGCATTAATGGAGTAATCCCTCTCTCAAGAATGTGGAGAAGAAGAAGAATCGGCACTGTTCACGCACTGTTCACGAGTTGGTGGAGGCTGAATAAATAATCTGTTGGAGGCTGGAGATGATATATGTTTTATTAGGTCTCACGTATGTAAGGGTTTTCCAAAAAGGCATGTTCGTGTGTGGCTGGGGGAAATTGCAATCCGCGCGCGCGCGCCGCGGCGCGCCTTTTCCCATGCCGCGGCGCAGCATGTGATTCTGAACTACGAATAAAAACAGAAACCTCCCCGCCGCGGCATAACTTTTCCTCGCCGCGGTGCGCAATGTTTTTATGAATTCCCAGCATGTAACCCGAGAGCCTCTCGCCGCGGCGCGCCTTGCATGTAACAGTGTACATGGTATGTAAATGACTTTACATGCGTTGTACATACTCTGCTGATTATGTAAATACCTTTACATACTTTGCTGATTCTCGATGTAAGGCTTACATTTTTAAACACTTTTGCTCTCTTTTTCCACATTTCTTCCCAAACCTACTTTGACCTACAAAACAATAGAATACCCTCCAAAACAAGATTATATCGAAATTAAATGCAAAATAAATACTTAAAAACATAACAAATAGTAGGTCAAAATAGTGTTCATCAATAATGTTACACACCTTTCCATGAGAAGTGCACCTTGTGTGGAATATATTTTTCCAAAGCCAATCTTCCTTTTGTTCTTCTTCATTGGCGGCACTTAAAACCTTTTGAAGAATGAGTGATTCTCCTTCATCTTCATAAGTGACTTCATCTTCATCTTCATCTTCCAAATCTTCTTAAACATTTTCCTCAACCTCTTGATCACAATATTCCTCAACGACAATCCGCCAATTAGGACATTCAAAAGAAATATGTCCATAACCTTGACACTTGAAATAATGACAAGTAGTAGTATTAGAAGAATTTAGTGGTTGCTTGGGACCAACTCCACTTTCACCTTTTTGAAAGTTCTTTAAAGAATATTTTATTGGTGAGTTGGTCTTTGAAGTAAGGACATTTCTATGACCAAAAGATACATTTTTTGAATATAATCTTAAACTACTGCCACGAGCCTCCTTTTGTTGCTTTTCCACCTTTAATGAAAGCTTGCACATATCATTAAACATACAATAAGGTTGGAGTTGTACAACATTTCCAATTTTTGGCTTTAGACCTCTCAAATAGCGAGCTATAATTTGCTCTTCTAACTTAACATATTCACATTTTAACATGAGATACTCAAACTCCGTAGTGTACTCTTCAATAGACAACTCTTTTTGTTTGAGATTGTGGAACTTAAGAAAAATATATTGCCTATAGTTTTATGAAAAATATTTTCTCTTAAGCTCTCTTTTCATTTTCTCCCATGTGATTATCTTACTCTTCCTATAATGAGCTCTTTGCCTTTCGAGATTTTCCCACCAAAGTGATGCATATTTTCTCAACTTCAAAGCAACAAGTTTTACCTTTTGATACTCTGGCATGACTTTGTAATCAAAGACTCGCTCCACTGAATAAAGCCAATCAATGAATTCATCGAGCTGCATTTTTCCTTCAAATTTTGGAATGTCAATTAATATTAAAATCGCCTTGAAAATCACGATTCCCTTGAAACCGAGGAGTAGAATCATCACTTGAGTCTTGTGTTGGCCCACCATGAAAAGGATTAAATCCTTCTCTTTCATTGCTTGAAGCTTCACCTTCGGATCTTGGTTGATCAGGAGCACCACCTCTTAATGGTTCAAAGTGTTCTAAGTGTTCTTGCAGTTGTTGAACTTGTCTTTTTAATTCTTCAATTTTCACATCTTGTAAATCTCTTTCGCGGGCAAGGGGTTCTTCTACATTTGGACCACGTCGAGGACGACCCAGCATGGAGAGAACTAACCTTAAGCTCTGATACCAAAACTAATGTTGGCCAAAGTTGGAAATAAATTAATAGAAATTAAAATGATAGATAGAAGCTCACCACTCACTAATAAAAAAAAGTATTTTAGGAACAGTAATTAACTATCCCAAAAGACTTTTAAGGACGGTTATTTTTTGGGTTGGTCCCAAAAAATGATATTTTTAGGGGCGATTATTAACTGTCTCTAAAAGTCTTTTAGAACATAGTTAAACTTCTATTTTTGGGACGGTTAATAATCTTATCGAAAAATTTTTCTCACGATCTTTTGGAACGGTTAATAACCATCCCTAAATATTTTTTTTTTAATCTAAATATATTATTTTTATCATTGAAACTACATTTCCTGTAAAATTTTAAAATTTTCAATATATATATATTTCAAAATCAACAATATCATTATTTAAATAACATCAACAATTAATCACTATAATACAATTAGTAATTAGTTATAAAATTATTAAGAGTCATTTTTAATATATATAAACATATTAGATTCAAAGCAGCTAACTGTAGTAATCATTGATAAAGCAAAGTACAAGGAAAGAAGCTCAAGAGAATTCATAACAAAATGAAAACCTTCAGGGAAATAGTCAAGCTTGATGCTGGAAGTGCAAGGATCTGTTTTAGAGAAATAGTTAAAGCTTGAATCTACATACAATAATACCAAGGTAAGTATTCAAAAGCAAGATTATAAGCAGAGCATCAACAAATCCCCATCAAGCAATAATATATTATGTTGTGAATCATGTTGTGAAACAAATAATTACCAATCCAATCACCAAAGAACAAATCACTGAAACAATAACAATGAACTAAATATCAGAAGTAAACACGCAAGCAGAAAATAGTAAATAAGAACATAACAATTTAATATGGTTTGGTATAAATCAGCCTACATCCACACCTAAGTCCCCTGCAGCAAATTCACTAAACCATCAGAGACTACAAACTTAGCCTCTTTGTCAGACACAACTCCCAATAGTCCTCAAACCACTCACAATCACAGAGAACAAACTAAAAAGCATAAGAAAATCAGACTCACACACAAACTAAAAAGCATAAGAAAATCAGTCTCACACACTCTCTTCTCAAGCATGACGAAGAATATGTTCTCTGTTTCCTTTTTTGCTCTCACAGATCTAATTTTGGTGGCTCAATCTTATTGTGTTTAAAAAATGTATTTATACTCATTAGTGTGGCACAATCTCTTTTCTACATTTTGTTGAAAGACCAGAACAAAATGGACATAATGAGTAACAATCTGGGATGGAATCTAAATGCAAGAGTCTCTTCCCAAGCCTGCCAGCAATTTTAAGCTTTTCTTGAGCTAAGATGCTTGCAATAGTTTGGTCATCCTCTGTATCCTGAGAGCTGTTTAGACTAGAGCTGGAGCTCGCACTTGTTTTGAATTTTCTCTCGTGATGCTCTGCCTTTCTGAAATAAATTTGAAGAGACAATCAGAAACTAGACTTGATTGTGGGTTGGGATTTGATTGATTGTGTGTGGTGGATACTACTTGTGTTATGCTAATGGACTTGTTCAAGCGTGGCTTGGTGAGTTTAATGTTTCCTAGATTTTCAGTATTGAGAAACGGTACTATGTCAATATTGTTAAGGAGGGCTGGAATGTTTGGATGTTGACTACACTAAATCACGAATATACAGGACGTGTACAAATGATAAATATTTAAAGAATGAGTGTCAAATTTACGAAAAAAAGTATAATTAATAATAAAGTATTAATTCGAATATTAACAATACTATTTAGACAAAGATAAAAGTTAAAATTAAATAACTAAACTAAACTTCAATAACTCAAAACACAGCGAAGAACTATATATGAGAGATATAATCTAAGTAGTCGTTAATTCCCCAATCTCCTAAACATATGAATCTCTAAATTTCTCCACAAATAATTAACAACAAATTATATGATCAATTGACTCTAAATTATGCATACATTCCTCTGTCAAGTAAACTACACACAATATGATAATATAACCTAATCACAATTTCATGCCAATTATATTAAATCACTGCTCATGAAGCACGTCAATTATGGATCACATACATATGAATCGTATCTCTCAGCCTAGAAACTATATATGCTATTTGATTAAGACAAACATATAAATACTTCTCTTAAAGCTACCTATATGCCTCTATACATTAATTGATGATCAAATAATTAATTAACAAATAAGATAAGATCAAATAATATAACATAAATTGCAATCATAAGGGAGAATACATTAGATTAGCACATGTTAAAAAATTAGGTTCATGAGACCCCTAAATCAATAGAAAAATTAGTTAGACCTGATGTTTATTAAATCCAAATTTATAATTGAAGAAGACATTAAAATTTCTAGAAGAAAGAAGAAAGAAATAACACATTCAATCTCTTGAAGAATATAACCAAATCTTCTATGCTCCTAACTCTTGATTTTGTTCTTCAAAATTGCTCTTCGAATTTTCTCTCTACAATCTTTGATGGACTTTGGTTGTTTGAAGGTTGATTACAATTAATATAATTTTATGATTAACACACAATTTTACTATAAAATTTTGTATATTTTTCTCTACATATATTTAGAACTCTAAGAATGCATTTATAAATACACATAAAACCTAAGTACAATAGGGTTTTAGTTCAAATGGAATGCTATAAATTAGGTCCAAAAATTGCACAAACTCTATGTGCTACGTGTTGTCCCAAAACACGTTCATGGGCTTATAATTAAAAAAGCCCATTAGGTTATTATGATTATATATATTAATAAGAGAACAACTCCATCAGCATATAGAAGAAAAACAGACAGAGGCATTCGCGGCAGAGGAGACGTGAAAGAACAGAGACGACACCAGAGCTCTTATGTGAACAGAGGCGGCAACAGACAGAGGCATTCGGTATACAACCCATTAAAGAATATTATTCTCTCAATCTATTTGGTAACAGATTTATAGTTACTGTTTTAATTTATCTGTTGTTGCTAAACTGGCAAGACAGATTTATTTATTTATTGCTTTTGTGAGAGAGATTAATTTGGGTGTAATTGGGTATTTGGATATTTGAGTGATTTGGCCAATTAACTGTTGGCAAATCTTATTGTATTCCTCTTTGACAAGTATAGTGGAATTTTTCGGTGCCGGCCTCAGCAGTAGATTAGGTAGTCACATTGACTACTGAACCACTTAACGGGCGTTTGGTTCGCTGGAATGTAATCGTAATCGTAATCGTAATCGTAATGGAATGTAATGTAAAGGAATCAGTATTACGATTACAGTGTTTGGTTTAGTCACTGTAATCAAAAAAGGAATCAGTATTACAGTGTTTGGTTTGACAACTGTAATGTAATAGAATAGAAAAAAAAATTATATAATTATTTTAAAAATACAATTTAAAAAAAATTACATTTAAAAAAATACAATTTAAAAAAAATTACATTTAAAAAAAATTACATTAAAAAAAATACAATTTTTTATCAATAATTAATAAAAAATAATTAATATAATTTGGTATAAAAAAAATAATTAAAAAAAAAAAAACTAAAATCGCGAGGAGGCTGGCGTCGCGAGGGGCTGGGCTGGCGTCGCGAGGAGGCTGGGCGTCGCGAGGGGCTGGGCTGGCGTCGCGAGCTGCTGGAGGAGGCGACGCGATTCGCGATGGCTGGGCGCGCGCTGGTTCGCGAGGAGGCTGGCCGTTGGTTCGCGAGCTGACGACGACGGTCTGGCATGGACGGCGAGCTGGACGGCTGGCGGCGTTAGGGACGGGACGCGACGGACGGCCGGACGCGACGGAAGGCCTGGCTGCTCTGGTTCGCGCGAATGGTCTGAAAAAAAAATGTGACACTGTTCATTGACGAATGGTCTGAGAAAAAAATACACTGTTCATTACAATATCAGATGTAATGAATATTCAGTAGGTTTAAGTGTGTAATGTTGATTACTGAAGGAGATGTAATGGATTGCATTACATTACATCTCCAAATGAAAAACAAACATTGTAATGAGGAAAACTCATTACATTACGGGTGTGATTACACCCAACCAAACGGCCCCTTAAATCTTTGTGTCCTTTGTGTTGATTATTTTCTTTATATTTTTGTGGGTACTCGTTATTATTATTATTTTATCGCTTCCGCATTATTATCTGATCTTGGGTACAACAAGTGGTATCAGAGCCAGGTTAAAGATGACGAGCACAGAGTCATCCACAAAGGTTGAAAGATTTAATAGAGATAATGATTTCTCGCTATGGCAAATGCGTATGAAAGATGTTTTGATACAACAGGGAGTTGCAAAGCCATTACAAGGCAAAGATAAAAAGCCCGCTGATATGAAAGATGAAGTATGGGATGAGCTTGATCAAAAGGTAGCAAGTGCAATTCGTCAGGGACTCTCAGATGAGGTAGTTCATAATGTTTTTGATCAGAAAACTGCTTATGATTTATGGAAAACTTTAGAGCAGCTTTATATGGCCAAAAATATGACAAATAAATTATTTTTGAAGAAAGAGTTGTACACTCTTCGTATGTCTGAGAATACAAACTTGTTGACACACATGAATACCTTCAATAGGTTAATTTCTGAACTTGCTCAGTTAGGGGTAACATTTGATGATGAAGATAAAAGTATGTTGTTATTGTGTTCTCTGCCATTATCTTATGATCATTTGATTACCACCTTATTATATGGAAAAGAGACCATTGTTTTCAAGAGTGTGAAGGAAGCTTTGTTGTCTTACCACAAGAAGAAGAAAGTTGATGGTGAGCAATCACAAGCAGATGGTCTTGTCGTTACTAAGAAAGATAGTAACAATCACAGCTACAGGCGTGGAAGAAGCAAGTCTAAAGACAGAAATTATGATAAAGGTAGAGGAAGATCAAGCTCAAGACCTAGACAGTTTAATAGAGATATGGAGTGCCATTATTGTCACAAAAAAGGTCACATTCGAAAATATTGCAGAATTTTAGCCAAGGAACTGGAGGATAGAAAGAACCAAACACAATCCACTAATTCAGCTAGTGTTGCAGAGGATAAAAGTGAAGACAAAGATGATGATTTGCTATCTGTCTCATCAGGTATTGATTCCCTTGCCAATTCATGGATTCTTGATTCTGGTTGTTCCTATCATATGTGCCCACATAGAAATTGGTTTGATACTTATACTCCTAAGAGTGGTAATTATGTGTATATGGGCAACAATGCAAAATGTGAAGTTGTTGGAATAGGAACCATAAAGGTTAGGATGTTTGATGGTGTTGTGAGAACCTTAACAGGTGTAAGACATATCCCTGACCTGAAAAAGAATCTGGTTTCTCTTGGTGGGTTAGATGAGATGGGCTATTCGTATTCTGCAAAAGATGGAGTGCTCAAGGTGTCTAAAGGAGCTTTAATAGTAATTAAGGGTAAGAAATTTGGCAATCTCTACAAGATGATTGGAAATACTGTTGTAGGTGGAGCTGCTTTAATTTTTGAAGATCCTACTTTTGATGATACTATGCTTTGGCATATGAGGCTTGGACACTTGGGTGAGAAGAATATGTTGGAACTCCATAAGGGGAACTTGCTGAAAGGTGTGAAGACCTGCAAGCTTGATTTCTATGAACATTGTATTTATGGTAAGCAGAAAAGAGTTAGTTTTAAGGCAGCAACTCACTCTTGTTCTGGTATTTTGGACTATGTTCATTCTGATGTTTGGGGACCCGTGACTATTGCTTCTCAAAGTGGAGCTTACTATTATGTTACTTTCATCGATGACTACTCCAGAAAGGTTTGGGTCTATTTTATGAGAAGTAAAACTCAGGTATTTGATATCTTTAAGGAATGAAAGGCAGAGGTAGAGAACCAGTCTGGCAGAAAGATAAAGATTTTGAGAACTGATAACGGTACAGAGTACAAGCACAAGGCATTCAGAGAGTTCTGCAAGCAAGCTGGTATTATTCGACATTATACAGTGAGGAAGACTCCTCAGCAAAATGGAGTTGCTGAGAGGATGAACAGAACCATTGCAGAGAGAGCAAGGTGTATGAGATTGCAAGCAGGTTTGCCAAAGAATTTTTGGGCAGAGACTGTGAGCACTGCTGTTTTTCTTATTAATCGAAGTCCTCATTCTTCCATCTATTTCAAAATTCCTGAAGAGGTATGGTACTCTAAACCTGTTGATTTTTCTATACTAAAGATTTTTGGTTGTCCTGCTTTTGTTCATATACAGAGTGACGAGAGATCAAAGTTAGATGCCAGATCCAAGAAGTGCATTTTTCTTGGCTACCAGAAAGGTGTCGAAGGTTACAGGTTGTTTGATCCAGAAGCTAAGAAGTTGGTTATTAGTAGAGATGTGATTTTTGACGAGAAGTCTATGCTAAAAAGTGTAACGGTAGAGCCTATGTCAGAAAGTTCTGGTAAGAAGGATAAAGCTCCAAAGGAGGTGGAGTTTGCATTTAAAAACTCACAGGACAAGGTTTATCAACCGGTCATTAGAGATGTTCAGCAGCAACCACAGGTCCAGGATCAAGAGCAACCACAGGCTCAGGATGAAGAGCAGCAATCAGACCAATATAGTATTGCTACTCATAGAGAGCCACGCATTCGTAGGGCACCACAAAGACTTGGGTTTGAAGACGACACAGTTTCATTTGCTTTGTTCACTGGTAGTGATGACCCTAATTCTTTCCAAGATGCTATGAGCAGAAAAGACAGTGAGAATTGGAAGGCTTCAATGAATGAAGAAATGAAGTCATTACACAAGAACAAGACTTGGGAGTTGGTTCCACTACCTAAGGGAAAGAAAGCTATTGGTTGCAAATGGGTTTATCGAATAAAAGAACTGAAGCAGTATAAGAGTCGATTGGTAGCAAAAGGATACTCACAGAAAGAAGGAGTTGATTATAATGAGATATTTTCACCTGTTGTGAAGCACACTTCCATTAGAGTTGTTCTTGCCATGGTCAATTTGTATGACCTGGAGTTAGAGCAGTTAGATGTCAAAACTGCCTTTCTCCATGGAGATTTGGATGAGGAGATTTACATGCAACAGCCAGAGGGATTCATTGAATCCGGTAAAGAAGACTATGTCTACAGACTGCAGAAGTCATTGTATGGGCTGAAGCAATCACCTCGCCAATGGTATAAACGGTTTGATTCCTTCATTGTTTCTCATGGTTATTGTCGTTGTGAGTATGATTGTTGTGTTTACTTTAAGATCTGTGATGATAGAACATTGGTATTGCTTACTTTATATGTTGATGATATGTTAATTGCCGCTCAAAGTAAGGAAAAGATCAATGATTTAAAGAATTTGCTTAAAAGCGAATTTGAGATGAAGGATCTTGGTGTTGCCAGAAAGATCCTTGGAATTGAGATCAGTCGTGACAGAAAAGTTGGAAAACTTTGGTTGTCCCAAAAAGGTTACATGGAGAAGATCCTACATAAGTTTAGCATGATGAATGCTAAGCCTGTGAGCACACCCCTTGCAGCACATTTCAGATTGTCCACGAGTTTATGTCCTAGTACAGAGGATGAGGTAGAGTACATGGCTCAGGTGCCTTATGCCAGTGCAGTTGGATGTCTAATGTATTTGATGATTTGCACTAGACCTGATATTTCTCAAGCAGTAAGTGTTGTGAGTAGATACATGGCAAATCCAGGTAAAGAGCATTGGAATGCTGTTAAATGGATTTTCAGATATTTGGCAGGCACACGTGATTGTGGCATCATGTTTGATAAAAATGGTGCTTCTAATGTTGCCATGGGTTATGTGGATTCTGACTATGCTGGTGATCTTGATACCAGAAGGTCAATGACAGGTTATGTCTTTACTTTTGGTGGTGGCCGTATAAGTTGGAAGTCAAATTTGCAGGATACAGTTGCTTTGTCTACGACAGAGGCCGAATATATGGTTATGACTGAGGCAGCAAAAGAAGGCATATGGCTTATGGGTTTGTTGGAACAGCTTGGTTTCAAACAAGAGAGTGTACCTCTTCTATGTGACAGTCAGAGTGCTATTCATTTAGCTAAGAATCAAGTTTTTCATGCGAGGACTAAACACATTAGTGTGAGGTATCACAAGATTAGAGAATGGATGAATCAAGGGTTGATCAAGCTGTCAAAAGTTCATACAAAAGAGAATGTAGCTGATATGTTGACAAAGTCAGTGCCAAGGGATAAGTTTGAGCATTGCTTGGACTTGATCCATATTAGTTCTTGTTGAGAACCTTGAAGAGGGTGGAGCATTCCTACCCATAAATAGAATGCTGTTTTGGTGCCTATCAAGAGGTACCTTGAGATGGTGACAGTGGAGGCTCGGCGTTTGAAGACTTGGTACGCGTTTTTGGTCCAAGGTGGAGATTGCTACGTGTTGTCCCAAAACACGTTCATGGGCTTATAATTAAAAAAGCCCATTAGGTTATTATGATTATATATATTAATAAGAGAACAACTCCATCAGCATATAGAAGAAAAACAGACAGAGGCATTCGCGGCAGAGGAGACGTGAAAGAACAGAGACGACACCAGAGCTCTTATTTGAACAGAGGCGGCAACAGACAGAGGCATTCGGTATACAACCCATTAAAGAATATTATTCTCTCAATCTATTTAGTAACAGATTTATAGTTATTGTTTTAATTTATCTGTTGTTACTAAACTAGCAAGACAGATTTATTTATTTATTGCTTTTGTGAGAGAGATTAATTTGGGTGTAATTGGGTATTTGGATATTTGAGTGATTTGGCCAATTAACTGTTGGCAAATCTTATTGTATTCCTCTTTGATAAGTATAGTGGAATTTTTCGGTGCTGGCCTCAGCAGTGGATTAGGTAGTCACATTGACTACTGAACCACTTAAATCTTTGTGTCCTTTGTGTTGATTATTTTCTTTATATTTTTGTGGGTACTCGTTATTATTATTATTTTATCGCTTCCGCATTATTATCTGATCTTGGGTACAACACTATGCGTGCCACCGCTCAAACAATCCACTACTACTGCACAAGTTGAATTTTGGGAACGCAATTGTAACCTGAGAGGTCACCGCCGCGGCTTAAAATACTTCACGCTGCAGCGTGAGTTATCTTCAAAAAATGCACAATTTGATCCGAGAGGGTTAGGCTACGGTGCTAATAGGCTTGGGCTAGGGAGCGAGTGCTTGTGTGCCAATTTTTTTGCCTTGCACTACACGTGCTGTGTTGCGTGATGTGCATATTTGCTGTTTAAGCTTGAAATACCTAAAATCCATCAAAACATACCCGGTAAATTCAAAAATAATAATTGTGCAATAATTCAATAAAATGAACATAATTAGGTCATAAATCTTTATTTTAATCTCAAATATTCATAAATAATTACGTATTTTAAACACACATCAAATGTCATTTAGATCCAGGAATGGTGGGATCCAGGCAAACTTATTTGGGAAAAAGCTAATAATGGAATGTTGACTATATTAATTTTGGTTTTATCTTGCTTATCGGCTTTTGTAAAGATGAGGCTCAAATGTAACCATGGCTTCCAACTGGATAGTTGACTAAGCAAAATTGTAAATATACAGAACGTATACAAGTGATAAATTTTTAAATATAGAGTGTCAAATTCATAGGAAAAAAGTATAATTAATAGCAAAGTATCAATTTAAATATTACTACTACTATTTGGACAATAAGAGAAAAGTTAAAATTAAAAAATTAAACTATACGCAACAAAGAACTATATATAAGATATATAACCTAAGTAGTCGTTAATCCCCCCAATCTTCTAAATATGTGAATTCTTAAATTTTGCCCCAAATAATTAACAACAAATTATATGATTAATTGACTCTAAACTATACACGCATTCCTCTCTCAAGTAAATTACATACAATATAATAACCCAACCTAATCATACTCTCATGCTAATTAGATTAAATTATTACTCATGAATAATATCAATTATGAATCACATACATACGAATCGTACCTCTCAGTCTAAAAACTATGTATGCTATTTGATAAAAAAAACATATAAATACTTTTCTCATAGCTGCTTATATGCCTATATGGATTAATTGATGATCAAGCAATTAATTAACAATTAAGATCAGATCAAATAATATAATTAAAAATTACAATTAAAAGAGGGGAGATAATTTAGTTCATTATATGTTAGAAAATTGAGTTCATAAGACCCATAAATTAATAGAAAATTAGCCAGATATGATGTTTATTAAATCCAAATTTACAATTGACGAAAACATTAAAATTTTTAGAAGAAAGAAGAAAAGAAATAACACACTCGATCTTTTGATAAATATTACCCAGTCTTTTATGCTTCTATTCTTGATCTTGTTATTCAAATTGTTCTTTAGAATTTTTTTAACTATAATCTCTTCTAGACTTTAGTTCTCTAGAGGTTGATTACAACTGAACTAATTCTTAATTATGTATATTTTTCTCTCAGTAATTCTATATAATTATGTACATATAATTAGGACTCTAGCAATGTATTTATAAGCACACACATTACCTATGTACAATAAGATTTGGTTGCAATTGGGATGCTCGAAATTAGGTCCAAAAAGTGCATAAACTTTATGTATGCTATGGCTCAAACAATCCATCACCGTGGTATAGGTTGAATTTTTGGAATACAATTGTAACCCGAGAGGTCACCGTTGCAGCTCAACATACTTCACATCGCTGCATAAGTTGGTTGCAATGTATTTATAAGCACACACATGACCTATGTACAATAAGATTTGGTTGCAATTAGGATGCTCGAAATCAGGTCCAAAAAGTGCATAAACTTTACGTAGGCTATGGCTCAAACAATCCATCACCGTGGTGTACGTTGAATTTTTGGAATACAATTGTAACCCGAGAGGTCATCGTTGCAGCTCAACATACTTCACATCGCTGCATAAGTTGATCTTCAAAATTGTACAATTTGATTTGAGAGAGTTAGGCCATGACGCCAATAGGATTGGACCGGGGCGCGGGTGGTTGTGTGCCAATTTGCTTGCCTTGTTCCACACGTGCTGTGTTTCATGACATGCATATTTTCCATTTAAACTTAAAATACTTGAAATACATCAAAACATACTCGATAACTTCGAAAATAATAATTGTGTAATAATTCAATAAAATGAACATAATTAGATTCTAAATCCTTTATTTTAACCTCAAATAATTATAGGATAGCTGCATATTTCACACGCGCATCAATGTTTGGGTATTAATTGTTCTATCTCTATTGGGTTTCATCTTGGTTGATAATACTTATGTTAACTTTGAAGCGTTTAGAGGTTGTTTGCTTACGATGTTGAATTATGCTGGTAATATTTGTGAACTATTTTTAAAAGTTTGTTACTAGCACTTGTTGCTAAAAATTTTATTCTTGAAGTCCTTAGGTAGCCATGATGGTTATCAAAGATAGAGTCTCTGTTGGTTTCTTATTTTAGTTTGTTCTTCTTCTTTTTTTTTTTTTCTACGTCTCTAGTTAAGTTTGCGAATATGAGCATTGTTTGTACTGTTTTGAGTACGGCTCATAATGAATTTGAGACTAAATCGTAAACCGCATCAAATAGCCTAAAGTGATATCTACCAAGGTAGAGAAGTTGGCATCATTCTTATCTGCCTTTACAACCAAAATGTCACTTGTGTGGTCCCGAATAATACAACCCAGTCTCAACACTCCACTAGATACCGACTTAGCAAGTAGCATCCATAATGATTTTGTTGATAATATAAAAATAGAAAGGAAAAAGAAAAGAAAAGAAAAGAAAAAATACCTACTAATTATAATTAGAGTATACAAAAATTCATTATTTTTTAGTCAAACATTACAATTTTATTAATTATTAAAAAGTAGACTAAAAATCTAAAATTTCAAAAAATTCATAATTTTGTCTACGTGGGTTCACTAATTGCATGCTACGTAGATAAAATTATGAAGTTTTTAAAATTTTGGACCATTGCTAGCTTAAATCTATAAAAATATAATAAATATGAGTATAATGTTAAATAAATGAGTCTAAAAATGATAAATTTTGTCTAATTTTTATATGACAAATATATTTAACTATTTTCATTTTTAACTCCTAAATAATCATTTGTATATTTATATTTTTAATGTTATAAAAAAATATATATATCACTGCATTTTTTTATTATGTGTTAAACATATATTTTTGATGTTATAAAAAAAATCACATATGCATCAAGTGAAAGAGATTAAAAAAAAATCATGTATAAAAAGAATTATATTATATATTTAAGCCTAAATTATATTAGTTATTCTTATATATTTATTATTTAAATAAAACATTTTAGCAACAATTGACAATGGAAGGTATACATGAGTAATGTAGTGGAACAATAGGTCAAGCACAAGTTGTCTTTGTTAAATTTACAAATATTAAATTTAAATAAGTCATTCACATATTTTCTATATATAGATTAAGTGTAGTTTTAATTGCTTGAAGTTACAACTATATAAAATCGACAAGGAAAATGAATTAATTACATAGTCTACCTCTGGAATAGAATTATTAGACTGGGAATTAAGAAAATGATAACAACAATTATTGAGTCTATACTATTCCCTTATTCTCATTCCAGTTTAATAAAATGTTAAGGTTATAATTCTTTTCTGGTTCTTTACAAATCCTACTCTTATTATGCAAGGTCTTCATGCAACAGACGACAACTTAATTTTGATATGATGACTATTTGTCTCCACTAATATAGTATTACTTTTCATCATCTTATCAACTTATACTAAAAATAGAATATATGTTCAAAAATAAAAAATAAAAATCATTTACACATATGTTAAAGAATAATATAGATAGTCTAAAACTTATTAAATACATAACCTTATTCGTTAGTTGATGACCGTTCGTTATTAGAGCTCTAACAACTTTTATATTTTTAAATACATGTATAAAAAGGAAAAAAAAAAATATATGAACATTTTTCAAAAGTAATAAATGGGTCAAAAATGAAAGCACATCATGCAATATTCTCTAAATAATAAGCTTAGTGAGTTTTGTTTCCCTTCTAATTTTTAAATGATATAGTTATTTAAGTATTAGTTTTACTTTTAACCTCTTAAAAATATATATTTTTAGGTTATGGAAATATATGATATATTCATTGTAAAGAGGGATTAAAAACCAAATCTAGAAAAATGGCACATTTCTTAAAAATAAACTTTAAGAAAAGGTTTAGTAAAATATAAATTGTTATATTACATCTCATTAATTACCTTAAATTTATGAAATGATCATCAATACTGCAGGAGGTTATGATGTAAAAATTTTGTGGTGCCTCCAAAATTGAAAATTAAATACTCAGACTGATAATCCTTAAAAAAATAAAAAATAAAAAATAAATAACCCAATCTTGGGATAATAATACTTAAGTTAATTAATGATCACCGGTAAGAAAAATAATTTTTATTATAACTTGATGTATATATTATACCTATGATGCAATCTAATTTATCTTTATTATTTAATCATCCCATATTACTAATTTTATATCTAATGGTAACTAACACATCATTTAATGCATATAACGCTACTAAATAAAATTAATAATCCGTAAAATTGACCTTGACTCATTGTTTCTACAATATATGATTACAATATAGTTCGAATTTGATCCTTAGATTTTAACAAAATAAGTAAAATTGGACTAAAAATATTAAATTTTAAAACATTAATGACTAAATTATGCATTTTAAAATATTAGAAATCAAATATTATTTTGACCCAGAGAATATTAAACTAATAGGATTGAATCTGTATATAAAAAATACTACAAAATTTTTTTGTACTCTTTTATCTCAATGGTTAAGATTTAAAAAAAATAATAATAATAATTTATAATTTAATTATTTAATTGTGTACTCAGTAATATATGTGTAATTTGCTTAACGGTTTACACAAAAAAAAAAAAAAAGAATCCTCAATACACAAGTTTGAACTAAACAAAATACCATTAGAACACAAAATTAAAAAAAGGGTTTATAGTTCCATTTAAATATTGATGGACCATATGCTTGTGAGAAAAGCAGAAAAGGCTTTAAGAAAATGAAGAGAAGAGTGAATGTAGAAGCAGAGAAGAGAAGATAACATCATTTTCTCATTTAACATTTCTTGCCCAGAATACCTTCTGTTATCAATGTAAATGTCTATTTATAATTCTAGTAAACTTGGTGCTCAATTATTTATGTGTAAAGTTAAAGATAAGAATAATATTCCTTCTGTTACAATTTTATTCCCTCATAGTATTTCCCTAACAAACTTTTCATTTGCATAGTGAGCATTGCCGAGCATATCTTTTGGTGCCAGGATTCTTCTTTTGCTTTGTTGCTTTTGTCATGACTTGTGCTTGTATTGTACATAATACCCTTGATATCTCCCCTCAAACTCAGGTGGTAAAATGAAAACACTGAATTTTGGCCTTAGTGACAAGTAATGAGAAATAGATAAAGGTTTTGTTAAGACATCGGACAGGTTGTTCAACTGAAGGTATGTGTTGTACCAATAGTTGATGAGCTAATACCCTTTCACACACAAAGTGCATGTCTAATTCAAAATGTGTAGTGCGCGCATGGCAAATTGGATTTGCAGCAAGATAAACTGTGTCGAGATTATCACACCAAATTGTAGGTGGTGATGGTAGAGAGTGATGTAATTCTGACAGGAGGGATTGAATCCAAACTAATTCAGTAGTTGTATCTGCTAAAGCCCCCTGTACTCAGCTTTAGTGAAAGATCAAGACACCATGCCTTACTTTTTACTTAACCACATAATAGGGTTAAGACCAAAACACACAACAATTCCTTATGTAGATTTTCTTTCATCAATATAAGAGGTCCAATCGGCATCACAAAAATCATGAAGTTGCAATTGATTAGATTGTTTAAACATGAGACCATGGTCAGAAAAAGATATCTTAAAATACGTTTTAGAGCATGCCATTGGGACTGAAGAGGGTTAATCATGAATTGACTCACTTTGTTCACATAATAGGTAATGTCAGGTCTCGTAATGATTATGTATTGAAAAGCACCTAATAGACTTCTGTACAGTGTAGGATGTTCATATGGCTTACCAACATGAGATGAACAAGGTGGAGGATGACATGGGTGTAGGAATTGGTTTAGCTGTTTCCATGCCTGCTTTAATCAATAGTTGTCGAATGTCTTTTCTTCGAGTCGGCATAATATCTCCATTTACTAAATGAGTGACCTCAATGGCCAAAACGTTGGAAAGTAAGCTGAAATACTTCAGTGTAAACTTAGAGCTAATGGTAGTAATAAGAGATTGTACCTCAAATTCATCACTGCCAATGATGACTATGTCATCCACATATACTAAGAGATAAACCACTGTGTGAGAAGTGTTTTTGTAGAAGAGTGACACATCTGCTTTGGATTGATTAAACCCAAGGACCATAAGAGCTGAGGTAAGTGTCTCAAACAAAGCTCTAGGAGCTTGTTTGAGACCATATATTGCCTTGTGTAGGTTGCAAATATGATGAGGATAGACAGGGTCTTCAAATCCCTTAGGCTGGGACATAAAAACTTCTTCATGCAATGTCCCATTTAAAAAGACATTGTTGAATTCAAGTTGATAAAGTTTTCATCTTTTAGAGAGTGCTATGGTATGTAACAATACGAATAGTAACTTGTTTAACTACCAGGCTAAATGTTTTTGAGAAGTCAAAGTCAAGAGATTGATCATATCCTTTAGCAGCCACACAAGATTTTCTTTTGTCAAAAGAGCCATTTGGCAATGTTTTGATCCGAAACAACCATTTAAAGCCAATGATAATTCTATTTGGAGGTGCAAGTACTAAAGACCACGTGTTGTTGGCAACAAGTGCATTGAACTCATCCTACATAGATATTTTCCATAAAGGATCTTGAAGTGCTTATTTTTCAGAGCTTGGTTCTTTTACATTGTGTGCTGCAAGTTAAACCATATAAGTTTTGGGTTTTGAGATTTCTGCTTTAGCTCTTGTGATCATGAAATAAGTGTTGGTATTTTGAGAGGACAATGACATTTGTGGTAAAGGAACTGAAATAGTTCCAATAGGCAAAATAGTCGTGGAAATGGGACAAGAGGTCTCAAAAGTGTAACGGCTCGAAGGTAATAAAGTAGTAGTATGAGAGTGAGACAATACTTGAGGCTCTATAGGAATAGGACAAGAAATTTGAGAAAAGACAAAACTTGAGATTTTGGTTGGAATAGGAGAAGTAGATAAAGTAAAAGTTGACGGTGATGGGTCATTGGAAGATGTTAAGGATTGATTATCCGATTGGAGGCAAAGAAATAGGGAATGGGGAATGGGGAATGGAGAATAGAAAATGAGGATCTGTATTTTATGATACAAGATCGAATAAGAACAAAGATTGCCCGTTCCTCAACATTATATATCTCATTTTAATAAATATATAAATTTATTTATATTTTTTAATTTTTTTTTATAAATTTAGTTACGTAAAATTCAAACTAATCTTAAATAATGCATTATATATTATATATTTCATCTTTAAATTATATTTTTATTCTTTTAAAATGTCAATAATTGTTTTATAAATAATACTTAAATTATTCACTTAAATTCAAAAAATTTAAAATCATAGAATTATTTTATAATTTATTTTTATTAATTCAAAGTTGTCTGTAACAAAATTCTATCAATATTATTTAGTTTACAAAGATTATATATTTATTACAACATATTTTTATTTTTCTTCTTATCATATAATAATATTTATTGACTTGAAATTTTTTTTCTTTCTCATCATAAATATTCATTATTAAATAGTTTTTTTTTTTTCTTTTAATAGAAATAAAAACTTACTAGAAAAATTAATAATTTTAACATTATTTGGATCTTGTTCCCCATTTAGGCGTCCCCGTTCCCCACTAGGGATCCCAAAATGTTCCTACAAGAATTTTAAGTGAAAATGAAAGATAAATTCAAAAACGTAGATGAGGAATGAAGAAGGGGTCCTCGGCCCTACCCTGCCCCATTAACAACCCTTTTTTATTGCATTGGTGGAGTTGAGGTGATGTTAGATATGAATGGGATAGTGTACATGGTAAGTCTTAGGCAGGCTTGTTTTGCCTTTGCAGCAAATAAGGATGATACATTGATACTGATAAGGCTATCTTTGGGAGTATTCAACAGAAGATGTTGGAGATTATGTACGATTTGACGGTGGAATTAAGATTGACTTTGGTTCTGCTGGTTGTGATTAATATATAATAGAAATACAAACTAAGATTAGAACAAGATGAAATAAAGCCACCTAATTTATTGGCCAGTTAGATATTAACTTTTGGAGTTGTCTTTACTAATGTTTGGTCACTGTGAAAGTTCTACTAGTAAAATTTCAATATTGAATAAAAATATCATGTAGTATTAAATAAAAATATTTCACTTTTTTTTACATAATTGTTGTAGAAGTTGAAAAATGCACGTGTCATGCATATATACTGGTGATAACTTTCTTTATTTGCATATCTAAACAAGAGATATCCTCTCTGAAAAGAAGTATAACAAAGAAATATATATACAAATGACCAGCTAGCTTGTAACTTATTTTTATTGGAATGTGTTAGACATGAAAAAAGATAAGCACTCATAAGAATGATTAATTTGGTGGCATACCATAAAGTTTGTATGGGAAGAATAAAAGTGTAACACCTTGATGAAAGCGCTGTTAAAACTTGTCCATAGGCGGTTAGCAAGTAAGAAAGAGGCATATTGAACCTAAACAAACAATAAATAATGCCACCATGAGCTACAAGCACCATCGATAATAGTTTTAAACTCCGCAACTCCAACACTCTGCACTTTTTTATATTTATTATGATATTAACTTTCAACCATGGTATTGAACCTTAAAAGATTGCCTGAAGCTTTTTTCTTTTCAAAAGAGAACAAACTATTCATTAAAAACAATGGAAAAGCCAAGAATATACAAAGTATTAGAAAGAATACCAGCTTCAGGAGTTGTAAAGCAACCTTAGGGATCAAACTCCAGACAGTTCTAGCAACTGCAGGCTAGGAAAGAAGATCACTTAGAGAGAGCTACAATGGAATCATGCCAGCGATATCCAGCCTGGCCAGAAAAACGCAGAATTTCCTAAGAGAAAGAGATATCATAACAGAAGCTCAACACTATAACAAACAAAAAGAAAAAACAAGTAACAGTCTTTAAAAATAGCATAAACAAACAACATACACAAAAGTCAAACTTGAAAGCCTTAGGCAATCAAAATCTAAGCTGAGTAGTCACCATGACAAGCGTAGAATAACAATCCAACTTAAGCAATATCACCCAACATGAGCATCTTCAAGGCTTGAGTAAGTCCAGGAAGTCCTTTTAGTTTTGATTAGGGTTTCTGTGTGCAAATTACGATGTCCATTTTGTTTTACTTTGTATTTTTATCTACATCTCTGTAGGTACTTTCATGGCGATCATTATTGCACACTCACGTAAATTTAAACACTTTGTATGTTTGTATGTTATACACACTACGAGATAGTTGAGAGCATATAATTTAAATGTTAAAGTGTATTTTTACCTGCATTTGATTTTCACTGATGGTGGGTATTTGTGGATTTTCAAATTGGTAAGTTTTTCTTTGAAAAACTTGTTTTTTAGTGGCTTGCCAGGGACCTTGCTATGGTCAGTAAGGCCTCATGAAGGTACACGGTGAGGGGTTTACGAGGGTACCGGTAGCTAGAAAATCAGCTATAAATACCCACTTGCTTTCTCATTTATTTCACTACTTCAAGCTGAATTTTTGTGTGTGATAAAAATTTGATTTTTGTGAAAAAAATTCTTGAGCTCTTGCAATTATCTTACAAATCCTTGATCACTAATACATTAAGTATTTTTTCATATTAGTGATATAGAGTCGAGTTAAATATCAATTTGATATTCAGAGAAAATATTTTTAAATAGTGCTTTCGTATCTCCAATACATCAAATATTTTTTTGTATTGGAATACGAGGCAAAGTTAGAGTTGGATAAATTATTTTACAAACAGAGTTGGAGTTGAATTTCTTAGAATCATTTTTGACTGCATGCATTTGTACCACACTACATAGTGATGGACTCTGGAGATTAGTCGGATCCATTGTGGATCAAAGTAATTGTGGAGACAATTGGTGAAAGTAGCATAGGCAGTTAGATGGATAGAACTAACTGATAGAGATATAAGCATTTTACCTTATCAAATTTTATTGTTATTTTTTTTAGTGAATTTGGCTGTTAAGTTTAGGCAACCCATGGATGTTGCCACTAATGATTGGAGCCTAAGTGAGTTTATCACGTTATATTGCCTTGTTTGTATGCTTTGTTGCATGTGTTAGTACAATCGTTGCATCTTTAGTATATGTGCCAATATGTAAAAATTATATTGTGATTGAAAAGCTTTTATTTACTTTGCTCTATTTTTGATATCTTCCTAAATTTATATATGTGATTATCTACATATCTGTTATTTGTTATTTTTAATGCTTGTACAAAAAAGGTGAGTTCTAAGGGGTTCGTATCATCTTAACTTGGTAATTTGCCGAGTTCATACTATCTCAATTGTTACTAGAGATAGTTTAGCCTTTTCAGGCTTAACTGCTCCAATGTTGATATGTTTTCTCATACTTTTACTCACTCACTTTTCATCAGGATCGACTTTGATGAAGAAGGTAATATAGGTAGACCTCACCTTCTTAATGGGCATAACTATACCTATTGAAAGTCATGCGAGCCTTTTTCTAGTCCATGGGAGACCAAGTTTAATATCAAGTAGGGAATGGCTGGACGTCTCCTACAAAAACTCTAGAAGATGGAACTGTTGTCCCCAAGCCTATGATAGAGTGAGCAAAAGAAGAAAGTAGAGAGTGTGACTGGAGTAGTAGAGCATTGTACCATTGTACACACTCACCAAAGTCATCACACCTAAAGAGTACCAATGGATTTTAGCCTACACCACCTCAAAAGAAGCATAGGATATTCTTGAGGTGATGCAAACTTGATAACACAGACCTTGTAACCCACAAACGCGATATGGTTTGAGAACTATAAGAAATACAACCTAAGACTCGGCAAGAAATTGAAATCAATTCCTAGAAAATTAATATTTAGATTTTTAGCACACACCTTAACACTATGGATATTACTTACCAAAATGAAAGATGATAGAAACGCCATAAGATTTGCTAAATCTCTTGATAAGTTGGTTTAAAGAGAAACATAGAGCATTCAAGCTTTCAAATTTGATTTAAGAATCAAAATGTATTAATGTCCAAGTTGAAGAGGCTGCTGGGGCTGCATAAAATATTTATAGGTTACAATAAAGCCTTAAAGCAAATGAATTTTCACCCTTGATTTTAATCTAACAGTGAAGAATTACAAAGAAAAAGTACGCTAGCTAAAGTAGTAAAAACCTTAAGCCACAGTGGTGAAAGCCCAGAGTCACAGCGCAGGTGCCTTTGTCCAAAATTGGGAATCAATCTGAGTAACCAAGCCGCTGTAGTGAGAACCTTAAGCCTTGGAGGTGGTGCTCCTACCCAAAATCCACAACGTTCGAGTTGCGATAGTGATTACATAAATAGCATAGTAAAAATCAGAACTATTAGAATTTTCAATACAAATTCTACAAAATTTAGGAAACGAAACTACAAAGAAGAACTCCAAAAATGAGCATAAATAGAAAAACAACAGTACCAACACAAAATTTACAAAACAAAATCTGGAAATGAATTTACTGCAGAAAATTGAAGTCTAACATAGAAAATTTTCTAGAAAAAATTGCACAAAAAATACCAAGAAATATTGAAACAAGAAACAAATTGAAAATTTACAGTACAGAAACTGTAATTTTTGGACAACACAAACTTTTTTATATCAAGAAATAAAATGCAAGAACACAAAGATGAAAGAAAGAAAATAAGGGGATAGGAATCTAAAATTTATAACCTAAGGCTTTGATATTAAATGATGCAAACTTGATAACTCAGATCTTGTAACCCACAAATGCGATATAGTTTGAGAACTACAAGAGACACGTCATAAGACACGACAAGAAACTGAAATTGATTCCTAGAAAATTAATACTCCAATTTTTAGCACACACCTTAACACCATGGATATTACTCACCAAGATGAAAGATGATAGAAATGCCCTAAGGTTTGCTAAATCCCTTAATAAGTTGGTTTGAAGAGGAACATGGAGCATTCAAGCTCTCAAATTTGATTTAAGAATCAAAATGTATTAATGTCCAAGTTGAAGAGGCAGTTGGGGCTGCATAAAGTATTTATAGGTTACAATAAATTCTTAAAAGCAAATGAATCTTCACCCTTGATTTTAATCTAACAGTTAGGAATGTACTGAAAAAGTATGGGAGCTGCGACGGTGAAAACCCAAAGCCGTGGCACAAGTGCCTCTATCCAAAACTAGGAATCAATTCGAGTATGCCAGTTACTGTGGTGAGAACTCTGAGTTGAGAAACTGGTGCTTCTACCCAAAATCCACAACGTTAAAGCTGCGGTAGTATTAACTCTAAGCTGTGGTGCTAGTGCTCCTATCCAAAATCCAAAATGTATGAGCAGCGGTGGTGAAAACTCCAAGCCTTGATGTTGGTGCTTTTGTCTAAAAATGTCAAAATGTGTGGACTGTGGTGCAGATGCTCCTTCCTAAAATTCAGCCTTTACTTCATTGATTGATTCCTTCTGTGCCCTTTGCTCCTTTCTTGGCACTTCTTGATCATCATTCATTTCTTGTATGAGTCCATTCAAGGCTTCCTTGAGTTGTTTCATCTTTGATCTCGTGATTGGATGACTCTGGATTTGCAACGGTCTGTTATTCTCATTATGAGGTACCTCTACAATAGAAAAGTCTTAGTTTATGAGATTAAAAAGAGATTATTGATAACTCTATGAAAGTATAGTTATTTAGCCACTTTTAAGTGTACTTTTTGTTGTTTTGGACTCAAAATGGTTTAAATGGCTTGAGTTATGTTCAATAGTGTTAATGAGTTGGAAGGATGGCAAACAGAATGAAAACGAGCCAAAACAAGAAAATATGATGTTATGCTACGATGAAGATTTATATGCACCGTGGCTCACAGTTTGATGAATTATGGCCTAGAAACAAAGAGAGCCAAGCCGAGGCAAGAACCAATTTGGGTGACAAAGTAGACACAACTAGGCCACAATGCTTATTAACTTAGACCACAACGTGTAACTTTTCCAGTAATTTGAGTAGCTTTTGTTGCGGCACACACTTCTTTGGGCTGCGACGTACATTGTTTTCCCATGAGTGAAATGTGTCAAAATGCCAATCTCCTATTTGGACCACAATTCTTTGTGCCTTAAAACAATCATGCCTATAAATATGACTCTTATCATCCAAACAAATTATTCAACAATTTTCTACACTAACCTAAATATTTGGAGAAAGAGGTAGCAGTTTAGAGAATGAGACAAATTAAGAGAAGGATTCATGATTAAAAGTGTTGGAGTTTAGATCCACTCGGAAGACAGGCGGGAGATTGGTTTTATCTTTCTCTTTCCTTTGTGTTTTTCTATTCTTATGTATTTTTTTTTTATTTTTTTTAGATTTTATTGAATATGATATGATTAGCTAAAGTTGTTGTTATGACTCTCTTGAACTCATTTTCTTTATACAATGATTTTTTTTTCATTTCATTGTGATTGCAATTGAATTATATTATTTGATCTAATTTGATGTCATTAATTATCTAGCTAACAATTATACCATAGAGGCAATTAGGTAGATTTGAGAAAAATATTTAATTATTTGTCTTGATTAAATAGCATACATGGATTCTAGATTGAGAGGTACGATTATTGTGTATGTAGTTCATAATTGACATTCTTAATAAGTAGTAGTATAATCTAATTGACATGTGAATAAGATTAGGTTAAATTAATATATTGTGTGTAGTTTACTTGAGAGAGGAATACATGCATAGGTTAGAGTCAATTGATCATATAATTTGTTTGACAATTGCTTGGAATGGTAAATTAATTCATGTGTAGGAAATTGAGGGAGGATATATTCCTAGGACTCTTTTGTGCTTAATTAGATAGTGTGGGTGTGTTGGATTAAATAGTGTAAATATTAAATTTTTGTTATTTTTATTATTTTCACCTATCAATTTTTTATTAGCTTAAATAGTTTAATGTAACCATAGTTCGGTACTCAAATATTTATTAATTCAATCCTCGGGATACGATAACTCGATCTTTAAATACTCGTATCAAGTTTTTGAGGACGTTTCTTAGGTTGGCATTATTTTGTAATTTGGTATCGTTATTAAGGTTACCAAAACTAATTTAATCATAAAATACAAAAATAATTTTCTTTTTGCAGTTATTCATTTACTTTCTTTTGTATTAATTTATTAACATTTTTTTACTAACATAATTTTTTGTTATTATTTTTATTTACCTAAATTTTAGTAGTTAGTTTTTGAGTTGTATTACGTTTTTTTTTCTTTTAATCTTGTATTGATAGATATGTTATGGACTCTCTTGAATATCAAAGACTTATGGATGTAATGATGATAATTGAGGAGACAGTTAACCTCATAACAAACATTGAATAGAGTAGTACTGTGAGGGATCTTTTTATACAAGAACATTCGCATCTCTTTACGTTGAGATCCTATATATTCACTCAACCTATACAACATCCACTGCATACATCTACATGGAATGGAAGGGACCACATATTTACCATTTTCTTCACCAATCCAAACCTATCAAACTCATACTATCAAAATTTGGATTGGGGCAGTCAATCTTACAACTCTTGAAGCTACAATAAAGAGGGAACACCTTCTACATGGCCAATATATGCAATGAACTACTATCATCCACAACCATCCCCACAAGAGGAAGAACCATCCTATGAGAATGATTTCAAATCTTGTATGGAATTAATGCAAAGCTTCATAGACAAATGCAAACAAGAGGAATAATAATTGAAGAAGATTGATCATGACATGGGAAAGAAACCAAAGGATTTATGGTACAATCTCATTCAACCCCAAGGATTTTTGTTTGGTGACAGTAACATCAACCTATCTATGGAAAACAAAGAACTTAACCATGAGGATAAAATTAATTTGGGTGAAGTACATGAGACAATGAAGAAAATGGAGGATTCTAAGCATGTGGTAGAAGATAAATCCAATGACACACTTGAGAAGCATGTAATTGCTCAAGAGAAAGAAAACGAGACTCCTAAGGAAGAAAAGATACAACTCAAGACTACTAGGGTACTTAACTTCAATGTAGATGAAAGGGAGTTCATCATGAGGAGTTTAAGTGGGTTAGTGACCTTTAAAATCATAAGGACCATGGACCTCTTTATTGATGCTGATATAAGTTATGAGTTTGACTTTGACAATGAGCTTGAGGAATGCAAGTTCATTATGGAAGTTCCAAATGACCCATTTAAATTGGCTTTTAAGCAATATTTTAGTGTTTGAGATTTCTATTTCTTAAATAAGGGTCTACGTGTCTCAAAGAAGAGAATAAGGGTTTGGAACCCAAGAGGAAATAATGATCATCTTGGCCTAAAAATCATAAAAGCATCAAGTGGTTGTTTAAGGATACTATGTGTATTATCCACCCTGATGAATAATGGTGGTCTAGTCAAAGACCTAAAATATGACGCTTTTTAGAAGGCAACCCAAGTAATTAAAATTCTTTATTTTTGTTTTACACTAATTATCAGTTTTTTTGTTTGAATTTTTTAGGTGAATAAAGCAACAGAGGGAGACAAAGGTGCTTATATGGATATATCAAATGTGAAACCATGGCATCATTGAGGGAATTTTTCTCTGCCCTATTCATTTATCTTTGTTTCTCTATGTGTTTTGTATGTTAAGGACAATGTGCAATTCAAGTATGGGGAGAGAACACCGTTCTCAACTTTTGTGATTATTTTCTATTTTCTTTGCTATTTTTAATTTTTTTGAGGATAGTTTAATAATAATTTGGTAGAAATTGATGAACATATGAAATTCAAATGCATGTATGATTGATATGAAATCTATGGATCTAATGATAGAATTGGTTGTCATGACTAGGTTAAGGAATGTAGTTTGTCATTAAGATTGTCATGACTAGGTTAAGGAATGTAGTTTGTCATTAAGATACCTACATGACTCTTATGTAAGTTTGATAGTTTTGATTCAATTGATTCATTTTTATTCACATGCTCATGATTGATTTTTGTGTTCTTATTAGGAGAAAATTTGGTGTGAGTTATACTAGTTGAATAGGTCTTCCATGCTTTAGAATATATTTGATCATCCTTTGAAGCAAAATACTAAATACTATTTAGCTTTATAAATAATTTAGATATTTATTTGAATTAATTGAGCCTTTCAAGCTAATCATTTTTATATGCCATTAGTCACTCATTTGAACCTACATAGACTTTTTCAATTCTTTAAGTCACACTTTGAGCCTAACCAAATAAGCATTATCTTTACCTTTGCCACTTTAGGTTGTGTGAAAATGCTATCATGTGTTATGCTATAGAGTAAGATAAAATGTAATGCAACATGAGAGAGCCCCAACTCGGTGAACAACCAAGTCTCGATAATACAGACACCTATAGACTCACCCTTCTTCTATGGGCAACGTAAACAACAGAAATAGATAACAACCAGCAGATAATCATATATATAAATAAGGCAGATAACAAAAAAAAATAAAGCAATAAATACTTTCTAATCACTATATAGTCTTAATATGGTGGCATATATATCAAGGGTACGTTGATTGTACTTACTCATGCAATAGAGCATTCAAACAAAGCAATATAATGTGGTAAATCTACTTAGACTCCAATCTAAGTGGTAACATTCACAAATTGCTTAAGAAAATCACTCAACAGCAAAATTTACTAAAAGTAATAAACAGTTAATACAGATTCGATAAGGTAAGATGCCAAATACCTCTATTAGTGATGGAAACCAGTCCTAACTGCTTAGGTTGCTATCACCAGCTGTTACCATATTTAATTAGATCTTCACTGGATCTAGCTCATCTCTCGAGCCACACCACCAAGTAGTGTGATATCTGTACTTGCGATCAGTATGCATGAACAACAATATGTAAAATTACCCAATAAATGAATTTGAATAAACTCCTTGTATCAACAATACGAAAACACACTCAGTGTATTATTGACATGGAATCTCCACTTCGTAATAACAATACAGAAATATATTTGATGAATTGTTATTACGATAACTCCATTTGATAAAATAATTTAGCAAACTCTAACATCACATCGTATCTCAACACAGAAAAATACTCAATGTATTGAGGATACGAAATCTCCTTTTAAATATATTTTACAAAAAAAATCCAAATCATATTATCACCTCCGAATCACTAAGACAGAAACACACTCAACGTGTTAGTGATACTGAAAAAGTAAAACTAATTTTCAAAACTCTAAAAAATAATTTTTAAACTATCAAAAAATACGCAACACAAAAATTAGCTCTAAAAAATATGTGAAAAGATGAGAGAAGGTATATAAAATAGAGAAAGAGAGGGGTTGATTTTTCAACTTCTGGTACTTGCTTGCCACTCACTTCCTCAAGGTCTCGCTGACCACCCTAGCAAACCCCTCACGAAGTATCTGTGAGGTCCAAAGAGTAACAGATTCACTCTGTGCACCCTCGCGAACCCTTCATTGACAACCTCAACAAGCCACATGTGAGACCCCCACGAGGTCCCTGAAAAACCCCAAAAACTTATTTTTTCAATTAAAAGCTTATCCATTTGAAAATCCACAAACACCAGCTAAATGTGAAAATCAAATATAAGTAAAAATAAATTAATATGCAGACTACATGCTCCCAACCACCCCATGGTGTATGTAATATGCAAACATACAAAGTGTTAGAAATTTACGTGAGTGTATGCGATATTGATTACAAGCAAAGCACCGTACAAAAAGATAGACAAAAAAACTAAGTAAAATAAACAGATTCCATGTTTTACACACTGCACAAGGTAAGCATCAAACACAATATATTCATGCAAGATGATCTAAAGAAGTTCATTCCCATGAACAAACAAGACACTCCCAACACACCTACACTCTAAGTGCATCTGTCTTGTAGTGCTCTATCCATCTTCATGAATCAATAAATCTGTCTTGATGCTAACTCTAGCTCCAAGTGAGGTAAAGGTCCAAAACTATATCTGTATCCTGTACACACGAAACAAATACATACTCGTAAATGTATCAAGTAGATCTATGTGTAGTCTATCAAACAACTATCATGTTAGCCCTACACAGGTACAAACCGATAGGCTAAGACAAGTAGACAAGAAAACTCCCCTAACTTCAAGCAATACTCTCAATGAATGCATGTAAGTCAGACAACATAATGTGATGCAAATCTACACTAAAATCCCAAACAGTGTAGAAAACAAAAGTAAGCTCGATGTGCAACATACAAACTTCTCCCTCTTTTTGACACAGAAAGTCAAAGGAACACTCCTATATGAAGGAAAGAAGGCTTATAACATGTAATAATCATATAAACTTATGCAACACATGCAGAAATAAAATAAAGCATAACTAAAAGAAATTAAAGTAAGCACACAATAATGAAATTGCATTTTATTAAATTCAAAGATTTTATTACAAATTTTTGAAAAAAGAAATAAAAAAAGAAAGAAAACTAAGATTCTCCTCTCCTTTCATCTCTATTAGGGTCATGCCAAGAACCAAAATCAGACTTCCTCCTTTTAGAAGGCTGCATAAGGTTGGAAAATTTAACTCCAAGGGTGGCAAACTGAGCAAACAACTGGATGAAGGAATCTGAAGATCGAGGGAGCTGAATATCTTGATCCTGAAGTAGTGCACCTGTGCTCATACCAACTGAGTGAATCTAAAAATGATCCACCCTACTAGTAGGCTGAACAGAAGGTCATGAAACAGAGGAATAAGGATAACCTTGATGAAGATGCTATTGACGCTCAACTTCACTCATAATGTCATTAAAGTTCATCAGCATCTATTTATAGAGAATGCATTCTTGATGCTCTTCTACATGTTCTTGAAGAACCTTGCAGTCAAAGCATCCACCTTCACACTTAATGAGGAAGACTCAATAGATTGAGGAGGAGGAACAGGAAGAGAAGTAGAAGACGTAGACTAGAAAGCACTCTAAGATGAAGAAGAAAAAAGCACAAAGTTTCCAGAAGGTTTAGTGATGTTTGAAAGTGTTTGATAGAAAAAGAAGTAAGACCAAAAATAGAAACTTCAATCACATCACCAAAGACAGACTATCCCCAACGAATGATCAAAGAAGGATAATGAAGATTAGAAGAAGAAGGAGAGAAAGAACGACAAATGATGGTCCTTAAAATCATACCAACGAGATCTATAGACTCGCTATCAAGAATGGCACAAAGAAAGTGACTTCTAACATTAGGCACAAAAGAGACATGAGTATAAGGAAAGATGCAAGCATATACAACTTGCATAAGCATGTGACCAGGAGAATAAATGTTAAGAGGAACAGAACCACCAGCATACCATATGTTACGTCCAGAAATCTGGTAGCCAAGTCAGATTGATTTTGAGCTTTATGGAGATCTAGATTAGAAGAAAATTTAACAGCATTAAGATTTTCGTACTTAAAAGGAAGAGCAGGAATGAAGGATTTTTCACTTTTGGGAGAGATAAGAGATCTAAGATATTATCTCTAGAGAATGTGACATAATATCCCTTTAAAGTGATAAATAGATATGTGAAGCGTGCAATGAGCACAAATCGCATAATAGAGGTCCTTGACAAAATTAGGGTAGTATAAGTAGCGAAGAGTGCAGAAAGTAAGCCAAGAAAAGTTTGTAAACCTTTTTCTGGATAGCAGGAAACTCCTCAATTGAGACTAAGCACTCACAAATGCAAGCTACAGACTTCTTAGGTTGAGAAGAAGGATTAGCTTCATCTTCATTTGTATGGGATCTTTTATGTTGTATAGGCATTTTTGTGGAGAAAAGAGGGTAAAAGTGTATAAGGGTAGTGAAGAGTAATTTAGAAGGCAATAGGTAAAAGTATTTGAGAGTAAGAAGTGTTTAGAAATGTATGTGGTGTGAAACAAATGAAGAAAGGGGTTTATATAGGGAATTCGTACACTTCACTGACCCCTCGCAAATCCTTCACAGAGGGGGGTCAGCGATGTACCTGCGAATGTGTAAAAACACCAACTCAAGGAGACCTCAACAAACTCCTAGTGAATGGTCAGCGAGACCTCAGCGAGGGTGCTCGACAAGCAATCCGAAAGGGTGAGAAGAGAGAAAAACCCTTTAAAAAATTTAAAAAAATCACAGAAATATTTATTTTAATTTATTTAACATTTAATTTAAATAACGAAGAGTATGAGAAAAATCAAAATAAGGACATTTATAAAAATAAATGCATACAAAAAATGCTCCAAGAAAGAGAGAGAAGAGAACAAATAACTTAAATCAAACTAATTCACACCTAAAAATAGTATGATCAAACTGCATCCCTCCACCTGAAAAAGAAGTGATAAGAGGAAATAGGAGCATAATGTAATCTATGGTCCATATGAGCATGTGGAGTACGAACTACTCGAGATTTCTTTATTTTAGAAATTCTTGAATGATCTGTCGAGCAGTCATACATGCTATTACGAGGGATTTTAGAAAGTTTTTCTCTATCTTCACTTTGTTGCTAATGCATAATACACTCAAAAATAAAATGCTCAGTCTACCTATAGTAGGTACATCTTTAGAAGTCAGAATGAGAATTGCGAGGGGGAGATCTCCTAATACTACTTCGAGCATATCTTTAACATTGGTAGGCAAGGTGGCCAACAATACTATAAGTATGAAAAGTATGCGTAGGAGAGTGAGAGAAATTAGGTTTTTGTCTCTGAGGAGTAATACAAGGAGAAGAAGGAGAGGTAAAAGTGTTGTAATTAAGTCTTACACGAGAATGAGAACTCAATCCTTCATTATGAGGTCAAATATGCCCACGCTCACCTCAATGATGACAATAGGGGATGAAGCGTGTAGGTAGTGGCAACAAACTGTCACTGGCACCATGAGAGGAAGAAGCAGGAAGTGAGATGTTCACCCTACTAGTATACTGCAACTTACCTTTTTCTTGGGCAACAATAGTCTTATGAAGAGGATCTTTTATAATCGGTCTAATGAAAAGAAGAGTCGCAGTAGCAAAATAAGTTACATATTTGACAAAGGGAGAAGCAGAAGCATCAGTAAAAGAAGAGGGAGCTGCACAACCAGCATCAGTAAAACCCAGCCTGCTTTTGTCTTAAGGCACTTTGATGCCAACAAGGATCTCATCAAATTTAATTATTTCTTACATATTGCACGATGACTAAAAAGCAAGCTAATGTGTTGAATGAGCCTAAATGTTACCATTTATCTACCCCCACCTAAGCCTAACATTACAAGCATGCAAAGCCCTTTTAATCTTTAGCTAAATACATTATTTACATTAGTGGAGAGGGGTGTGAAAAATGGACATATGAAATGTATTCTAAGATTTAATCTATTGGCATGCTCATAAAAGTAGATTTCATGAGTGCATTGAATGGAATCATATGCAGTACACATACACAAATCATTTCATCAAAAATCTTGCATACACTTGTGTTGATGGAAAGGTGATTAATGGCATGTGAAGCTCTTTATATCATGATTATACAAATTTTGTTGGGAACAATTTATATTAAATATGCATGTATTAGAGGAAATGTATTTTTGAATATTCTACCCATATTGGTTAGTGTTTTGTTATTTATTGTTTTTCTTTGGCTTTGCTTAAGGACAAGCAAAGAGTTAAGCTTTGGGGTGTGATAACTCTACAAAAGTAGAGTTATTTAGCTACTTTTAAGCCAAATATTTGTCTTGTTTCATGCTTTATATCATTAAAATGACTTAATTTATGTTTATTGAGCCAATGTAGATGACATGGAAGCAAATTTGGGCAAAAATGGGCACAATTAGTGTAACA
This sequence comes from Elaeagnus macrophylla, assembly GCA_029378325.1. Lineage (NCBI taxonomy): Eukaryota > Viridiplantae > Streptophyta > Magnoliopsida > Rosales > Elaeagnaceae > Elaeagnus > Elaeagnus macrophylla. The sequence goes on along the minus strand of CM055649.1, from coordinate 2,681,909 downwards.
AGCCTTGCACCGTGGCGGGGACTATTTTAGGCTATGGCACACCTAAACACCATAGAAAACCTGAGAGCTCAGTGCCGTAGTGCACATCTTTTCAAGTCGTGATGTGCATACTTCACTAAGAATTCTAAGCATTCTATAGCAATGTGATTCAAGAATCGTAGGCTGTGGCACAATCAATTCCAGGCCACGGGACACAATAACATGTGCATGAGAAGGTGTCAAATTTCTAGCATTCTTATTTGGACCAATTTCTTGTTTGCACCATGATTCTTGTTTGGACTACAATTTCTTATTACCTACAACACTAAGCCTATAAATAAAACTCTTAAGCAGCCAAGCAAAGTGAATTAACACATTCCAACACTAACCTAAATATTTAGATAAAGAGGCAGCAATTTAGAGAATGAGGCAAATCAAGAGAAAGACTCCAGATTAAAGGTGTTGGATTTAGTTCAACCAGGGTGACAGTTGGTAGAGATTTCTTTTTCAAGTGACAGTTAGAACATTGGTTTTAACTTTTTGTTCTCCTTTGTATTTTATTTGTTCTCTTGTCTATACTCATTATTTTGAGATTTTATTGAATATATTATGAAGCTAAACTTGTTTTTATCCTATTGAACTCGGTCTTTTTATATAATAATTTAGTTTGTTATTCTATTGTATTCCATTGTGATTATTTTTTCAATTATATTATTCAATTTAGGTTATTTGTAATTAATTATCTAATTAACAATTATACCATAGAGGCAATTAGGTATCTTTATGTTAAGTATTTCATTGTTTGTCTTGATTGAATTACATACATGGTTTTTAGGCTAAGAGGTACGATTATTGTGTATGTGATCTATAATTAACGTTCTTAATAAATAGTAATTTAATTTAATTGGCATAAGAGTGTGATTAGGTTAAATTACTATATTATGTGTAGTTTACTTGATAGAGAAATGTATGCATAGATTAGAGTCAATTTATCATATAATTTTTTTGGCAATTGCTTAGGAATGATGGATTCCTATTACTCTTTTTGTTCTTAATTTGTTATCGTGGTTATGTTAGATCCAGTAGTATAAATTTAGGTTTTTGTTATTTTTACCTATATATTTTCGTTAACCTAAATAGTTTAGTGTAATTGTAGTTTGGTAATTAACTCCTTATCAATCCAATCCTCGTAGGCACGACAACTCGATATTTAAATACTTGTCACATCTACTCATCCCATGCGCTTGTTGTTTAGAGTAAATAGTAATTCACATAATTTTTCTAGTAATTTGAGTAGCTTGTGCCGCGGTGCACACTTCTATGGGCCATAGTGCACATTGTTTGCTTGTGCGTGAAATGTGCCAAAATGATAGTGTCCTAGGTGGACCACAATTCTTTATCCTCTAAAATACTCATGCCTATAAATATGACTCTTAACTCCCAACTAAATTATTCAACACTTTTCTACACTAACCTAAATATTTAGAGAAAGAGACAGCAGTTTAGAGAATTAGGCAAATTAAGTGAATGATTCAAGATTGAAAGTATTGGAGTTTAAGTCTACTCGGGTGACAGGTAGAAGATTGGTTTTATCTTTCTCTACCCTTTGTGTTTTATCTATTCTCTTGTATTTTATTATTGTTTTGGAATTTTATTGAATATGATTATAATTATCAAAACTTGTTAGGATCATCTTGAACTCAATTTATTATAGTGAATTAGTTTATTTTTGCATTCCATTGTGATTACAATTAAATTATATTATATTATTTGATCTAATTTATATGTCATTAATTATCTTGCTAATAATTATATCATAGAGGTAATTAGGTAGCTTTATAAGAAGTATTTAATTATTTGCCTTGATTGAATAGCATACATGGGTTCTAGGCTAAGAGGTACGATTTTTGTATATGTAGTCCATAATCGACGATCTTAATGAATAGTAGTGTAATTTAATTGGCATAAAAGTATAATTAGGTTAAATTACTATATTATGTTTAGTTTAGTTGAGAGAGGAATACATGCATAGGTATTAATTGATCATATAATTGGTTTGGCAATTACTTGGGATGATAAATTAATTCATGTGTAGTAAATTGAGGGAGAGTGTATTCTTAGGACTCTTTTGTGGTTAATTAGTTAGTGTGGGTGTGTTGGATCAAATAGTGTATATGTTAGGCTTTTGTTATTTTTATTATTTTCACCTATCAATTTTCCATTAACCTAAATATTTTAGTGTAATCATAGCTTGGTACTCAAATACTTATTAATCCAATTCTAGTGGGTACGACAACTAGATCTTTAAATATTTATCATTTGTACAAGTCTCGTGCACTTGCAAATTTCATGTCAACTATGAACTTCTTTAGATGGAGGAAGTCGAGACTTTTGATGACTTCTATGGATGCTTCTCAGACATTATCAACACTTCTTATAATCTGGGACATCCATTTGATGAAGAACTTCATGCTGAAAAGATTTTCTATAGTCTATTGCTGTGGTTCAAAGAAAAAGTAATTTCCATCAAGATTGCATTCAAATGAGAACCTTTAAAGGTTAATAAGAATGTTGGTGATCTCTAAATTGTTGAAATACATCATCTTCCCTCCAAAAGAACTCACTCTACTAATAAAGGAAAGAGCCTTGCACTAAAAACTACTAAGAGTGAAAAAGGGAAAGAAAGAGTTCATGTTGAAAGTGTTGACTCATCTCGTTTGGATGTGGAAGAGTTTGCCTTGTTGGCCAAACAATTTAAGAAGTTCTTTAGGACCAAATGAAATGTTGTAGGATGATCGAAAAAAGAAAGCTCTAGTTAGAGAGATTCTAAAGCTAGGGTTGAAGACATTGAAGAAGAAGATGAGAGACCTGAGTCTAGAGGTTAGGTTGGTCAGATCAAATGTTATGAGTGCAAAAAGCTCAAACATATTGCTACTTAGTGTTGTTTGAAGAAGGGAGAATCTGGCAAGAAATCCTTGGTGGTGGAGGTTACTACTTTGAATAGTAGCCATTGTTCGAAAGATAATGAAAGCAACTTTATTTTTATTGCTTTTATGGAAACTAAAGATGATCCTCCCACTACGACCTCTCAATCTTCCAAATTTCTCAATTAAGATGAGCATGAGGAGGTCTTGGATAATTATAAAAGTTTCTCAAGGAGCACATCAAGATCGAAAATGCTCGAAAAAAGGCTTTGGATAGCCTTGAGGAAAAAGTGAATGAGTTTTGTGCTTTAAGAAATGACCTTGAGAAGAAAAAATCAACTTACAACTAGGACAAAGATGATCTCTTTAAGAAATGTGAGATTATACATAAAATATATAACGATATGGTTGTTAAGGTTGAAACTAATAAATCAAGAATGAAGTTTTTTGAGCAGTCTTTAAAGCGTCTTTAAAAAGTCTTTAAAGATCAAAAGATCAATGGATATTAATCTAAATTTTTAAGAAGAACAAGTTGAGAAAAAATCATTTCTAGGAAAGAAGGTTGAGATTCTTGAAAGTGAAAAGACATATCTTTCTATGCCTTATCTGAAAAGGACAAGGAGTTGCCATCTCTTCAACATAAAGTTAAAATTTGGGCAATTCTGTTGGATTTCTTGAGGCATCCATTAAGGAAAAGGATTAGGAGTGGCAATCATGTCGTGTTATTCGTGTCTATACTGGGTTCGTTTCGTATTATTTGTGTCGAGTTTTTGTGTAAGTTGACACATGAAAAAATTTACTCTATTTTTTTCATGTTGCCTATTTATGTTAGTAAGAAATAACAAAAACTTTAAAAGCATGAAAAAATTATTGATCAATTCTTACTAAAAAAATTTTGTATCGTGTTATATTTGATTCGTATTATCGGGTTGTGTTAAAAATTGCCACCCCTAAAAAAGGATAATCTCCTCACTGCTTTGAGTGCAAAGCTTTTTGACTTTGAAAAGGAGTTGGAACACTCCAGGACCACTGTTAAGAAACTTTTAATGAGTACTCAAAAGTTGGACAAGATCTTGGTCAGAAACAAGGCACCCAGTTATAACTCTACAAAAGTAGAGTTATTTTTTTTACTTGTAAGCTAACTATTTCTCTTTTTTTGGCAGTTAATATGATTAAAATGCTTAATTTGTGTTTGATAATGTCAATGTAGGTGGAATAATAGTAAACATAGAAAAATGAGTAAAATGGAAAAAAGCATGTCATGCCGAGGCACAAAAGTGACTAGACACAATTAAAATACCGAGCTCCATGCCATAGTTGACTTATATTTGTGCTGCAGTAGACCTGAACAACAAGAAATTTCCAAGATTCGTGTGTCGCGGCTCACATTGCTCAGATTCCAACCTAAGCCTTCCATGTTATGGCACACATACTTTGCCAGGAAACTCGAGGACTTCAGGTTGCGAGAATGTAATGATTTCTAGGACCAAAAATGCCATATCAACTCCATTTTTAATCCTGATTTCATCCACAGCCCTTGGATCTTTTAGGAGTCAATCCAATGGCTCATATTAAATCGTTTCCACACTAATTAACCTAATTTTCCAAGAGTCAAATACAATCTGTCATTGAATTAGAATTCCAACAGTAGCTAAAATGAGAGAAATTGAGAGAAAAGTTCAAGAAGGGATTGGAGAAGACACAATTGAGAGAAGATTCAAGAGAGAATTAGTTTTATTCATTAAGAGATTATGCGTAACTCTTATTCTTCATTCTTTATCAATTTTTATGTCTTTCTTTATGAAAAATATGAGCTTTATGAACTTGAACATGTGTAACTAACTTCTTAATCCATGGATCTTATAAACCCAATTTTTTACATGTGTTAATCTAGTATTTTACCCTAATTGTAATTGTAATTACAATTTAATTATATTATTTAATCTAATTGTTATGATATTAATTATCTAGCCAACAGTTATATTATATAGGCAATTGAATAGATTTGAGAGAATTATTTATTTGTTTACCTTCATTAAATAACATACATAGTTTTTAGGTTGAAAGGTATGATTTTTGTATATGTGATCTATAATTTACATCCTTAATAAATATTAGTTTAATCTAATTAACATGGAAATGGGATTCGGTTAAATTATTATATAGTGTATAGTTTACTTGAGAAAGGAATGCATGCTAGATTAAATTCAATTGATCTTATAATTTTTTTGGTAATTACTTAAGGGAAATTTTAGTAATTCACATGCTTAGAAAATTGGGAGATTAAGATTCCTAGGTCTTTTCTCATATATCTTTGCATTTGCTAAAATTTGTGATTTGAGTGAAGTGATTACTTATTTATTTTGCAATTTATTATTTGAGAGAATCCTAACTTGGTAAACAACTAAATCTCGATGACATAGATACCTAAAGACTCGCCTTTCTCATATTGGTAGTGAAAATAATAAATAGAAAACTAATAAAAGCAAATAAACAAGTGAGGCATATATCAGAAAATAAGACAAAGTAGTAAATGCTTTCCAATCTTAGTATATTCGACATATGTTGTCACATATACTAAAGATACTAGGATCATACTAGCACATACAGCAGAGCAAGCAAACACAATAATGTAACGTGGTAAACTCACTTAGGCTCAAATCCAAAGTGATTAGTTATTTATTTTGTAATTTATTATTTGAGAGAATCTCAACTCGTTGAACAACCAAGTCTAGGTGACATAGACACTTAAGGACTTGCCCTTCTTGTACTAGTAGTGAAAATAATAAACATAAAGCTAAAAAAGTAGATAAACAAGGCAGATATCAGACAATAAGACAAAACAATAAATGTTTTACAATCTTAGTATATTCTATATATATTGTCACATATAATAAAGATACTAGAATTGTAGTAACTTATGCAACAAAGCAAGCTAACACAATAATATAATGTGGTAAATTCATTTAGGCTCCAATCCTAAGTGGTAACATCCACTGGTTGCTTAAGGCAACCATTCAGCTGCCAAATTTACTAAAAGAAATAAATAGTTAATACAAACTTGATAAGATAAGATGTCAAATATATTTATCAGTTAGGAACCACAGGTCCTAACTGCCTAGGTTGTTATCACCAACTCTCACCATAACTACTTTGATCCTTATTAGATCTGGCTCACCTCTATAGTCACACCACCACGTAGTGTGGTACTAATACCTGTGATCAGATAAAAGTGAATCCTAAACAATATAAATAAATTCCCAATGACTAAATTTTAAACAATATCCTCGTATCAATAATAAGGAAAAACACTCAACATATTATTGACACGGAATCAAAGCACCATTTTGTAATAACAATATAGAAATACACTCGATGTATTGTTATTACGGTAACTCTATTTCATAAAATAATTTAATCAACTCTACCACCACCTCATATCTCAATACAGAAACAACACGCTATGTATTGAGAATACGAAATCTCTTTTTTTAAAACATTAAATCTCCAAGTGAACTTATCTTCTCTGAATCACTAATACAAAAATACACTCAATGTATTAGTGATATGAAAAAAATAAAAATAATTTTTAAAAATCTAAAAAATATTTTTCACCCGATCAAAAGTTTTGTACATGACACAAAAATTTTGATTACAAAATATGAGATAAAGAATATATGAGACAAGTATTAAAGAGGTGTGTAAAGGATATATGTGAGGGGTATTAAATAAGAAAGGGAGGTATTTATACCTAATTTTTTCTACTGCTCGGACCCTCGTCGACCTCTCGTAGCTACCTCGCCATGCACCTCCACTAGGCTGATTTGTCTCATAAATTTGTTATAGATACAAAGTATGTTGATTTGTTTTATGTGCTCCAAAAAAATTGCAAAAATAAGTAATTATTTTAAAAAGAGATGAACTTGTATTAAATTATTTTTTATGGATAAAATATATGCGCATTGTATATCCAATATTATTTGGCTGTTCGATATAAAAATTAGATCATATTGTTCTCCATTTTATAATCAATTGATACCATGTAGCAAGATAATTGATGCTCAGTGTATTTATTGACATTGATAAATGTTATCAGGGCGTAGACGAATGTTGAATCTTACAAAATAACAAAATGATGAATTTTATATTAGAGTATATTGCTATAAATTGGATATATGAATTATTATTTTACCTTTTGTAATATGTTATCATTACTGTAGTATGTTTGTAAATACAAGGTTTTTAATTAATTTTGTAATGACTAACAATATAAGTTACTTTTATAGAACAACGACATGTACCTTGCATATTTAAATGTAATATGTGATCGAAGTAATTACATTTGACTTATAACTATGAAATATAGAGAAATTGTACTACATATGAAGTGACGATTAAGTAGTCTCACTTGCTATGAGTTATGACATTTACTTTAACATTTGAGAGATTGTTATAGTAGTTTTAAAATGTGTTAATTAAAATAACATCTTATAGAGATAAAATAAGGATATCTCATGTTGAATGATTGTCATCATCAAAGGAAGCACATCTGTATATGCGTTGTACTCTTTTTTCTTTCTATGGTTTTGTCATATTGGATTTTCTGGAAAGGTTTTAATAAGAAAATTTTAGCATATTGCATGAGAACAATGTATTCCTTTTTTCATTTGCTATTTTTTTTTGTCCCGCTTGGTTTTTAACGAGGTATATTCTAATTGCTGTTACTATTTAGGGAAGTGTTATGATTTGAATGTCAAATTTTAAATATGATATTATCTCTTTTATCATTAGATTTACTTCAAATTTTATTTGAAGGTTCAAATGAATATTTAATCTCTATTATATCATAAATTTGATCTCTATTATATCATAAATTTGTATTTAAATTGAGATTTAATCTCCATCATATCTTAAATTTAGAATTTATATTGTATATTTTCAATATTATAAATAGGACCTTTAGCAGTGTAAACACAATAATAATGAGAATTCTTTTATTTCCTTTCTCTGCATTTTTATTATTATAATTATTTAGTTTTATAAAATGAAAAAAAAAAATCAAATTTTACATTTGAAAAAGTAACATTTTTAAAAAATTAAATATAATTAACTTTATTTAAAAATTAATGTACTAATTTTTTTAAACTTAAAATAAACATGTCTAAGATATACCCTTATCGGATAGTTACAACACTATTTACACCCTAATTGCAAGGCTTAATTTCATTATAAAAAAAAAATTCAATATACCGTAGGTGGGATTAGGGTATGAGAGGAACTAATGTTAAGTAATTTGAAATCTTTTAAATAAAAATAGGATAATGATATTATCTCAATTATTTTTGTTATTATCATAAAAAAAAATGTAAAATTTATTATTATATCCCTTTAATTAATTATACATTAGCTCCACTTTTATTAATAAAATTATTATTAATAAAAAATAATTATATCAATTATATATTTTTATTATGATAATATGGCTATTATAAATTTAGATGTTAACTTATAAGTATCTATACTTCTATATATAATATATACTATACTATGTATTTATAAAGAAAAGTTGACCCATTATACTTATTTAATATTTGATTTTTTTTAATATTTTATTTACTTTATTATATATAAAAATGGGTGTTGATTTACTATATTTATTAGATATTTAGGTTTGTTTGATATTTTATTTTATAAAAAAAATAATTTTTTATTTTATTATTATTATTATTCTTATAAATAAAAATTAAAAAATTAAGCAAGTGAGAAAAAGGACAATAATGCATGACTTAATTAGAGTTGATAGAGTAGCGTAAAATATAGGAGTGGCTTACTTTGATGCTTCTTGTACTTCCCAACATTTATTATTTTGAAATTATGAATAAATTATTGTATATATTAAATAATATATTAATTATTAATTTGATATAAATTTAATAATGTGAGATAATATAAAAATTATAGAATCACCTATTAATAATAGACCACTTAACTTGTGCTCTATATATTAATATATGCATAGTTATTTTTTATTTTAATCCCTTTTTGTCCACCATTGAATTTTTTTTTTCTTTTATTGATTCCTTTTTTGAAAATTAGGTATGAAATATTTATTAACTAGTAGATATTAATATAATTATTTTTTGTTATTGTTATAATAAAAATATATAAATTGTATATTGTATTCATATATAGTGTTATTATTATTGATAAATTTATTATTAATGAAAAGTAATATTGTTAGAATAACAATATAAATTACCACAATATCTTCACCTGTTTAATTTAAAAGTTATTTCATAATATTTATTAGTTATAATTAAAATAATCTAAATAAAATGTCTTAAAAAGAATTGAAAGTTTCCAATGGTGTTAGTTTAAACATATGTTTAAAAATGTTAAAATGTACTAATAACTATATGCATCTTTATTTTTAAATAAAAGATTGTAGTTGATAGATCTTAGAGGTGCACCAAGACATCCCAATGAGGTTGGCACTCCCGTAGCATTCTTCTTCATCTAGCCATTCAACTACAAGTATTATTAAATTGATAAAAAAAATAATACCAAATTTAACCTCAACAAATCTGAAAAATAAAAGCATTAGCGAATAATGGGACACTCTACCATCATGTCGCACTACACAAACTAAGTGTCCTAGATGCTATAGAATCAGCGACAACATTGCCCTACTTGTATATATGTGAATAATGGAAATTCATGTAAACAATATTTTTCAAGCAGTCAACCCAAGTTGAATGACATTGCTAGGGTACTAATGACAACCTAGTGCAAAAGAAAATCACAACATAAGCAAAGTCTAACTTTAACCAAAGCCTTTGCCATGCAAAGGTAATAGCATACATGACTGCGTGAATAGCCGATATAAGCTCTACTTAAAAGCATATGTAATTTCAAGTGGAATATAAAAACAACCTTTGACAAAAGACCTTGATGTTCAAAAAATTCCTGCATAACCTGTTAGACCAGGTGAAACACAAGTAGCAGAATCTGTGTTGATTTTATCCACCCTGAGGGCGGTGGTCTCTAAATTATCTCTATGGTTCGTGGAGCTCATCGTGAAATTTCATGTACTTGTAATCTTCGAAGGACCGTAAGGTCCTTCACTGTGTTTTACATTGACTCACGTTGTGACAGGCTTGCTTCACAGATGAACCGCCAAATTGTGACAATTACAGATATCGTAGAAGTATGTCTGTCTTCAAATATGATATTATTTTTAGCCGTCTATATCTCCAAGATGATTAAAATTATGTCTACTTTCCAGAGATTGTCAAGTTGTGATCCAAAGTCCAATGACACTGTATATGTTCATAAATTTAGGCTTCTTTGTTAATCTTTAGTGAAATATGAAAGAAATATTAATAAGAATAAATAAAAAATGGTTAGGATTTAAACCAAAAGAATTGATTTTTTTATTGTGTTACTAATAATATTATAGAATCAAATAAATTGATTGTTAGAATAAAATGTCGTGTTAGTACAATAGTGATTATTTTTAAAGATGTTGGTTAAAATGGAAAATATGAATTGATAATTTTAAAGTTGTAGTATTGAATGGTACATAAACTCAAAAATAATGCATATTGCATGAAATATTAATGTATTTGCTCTTTTATTTTAGTTATTTGTTTACAATTAAAAATAATAAATTATGGACCAAATTTATTTGTCTCACTAATAATATGTTGTTTCATACATGATCTATAATAATAAATTTTTATATATCTTATTTATTATTATTGTTATTGTTAGATCCAACTTTAACTATATTTTTGTTATATTTTTTTATACATATTGATCTTTCATTTGTATATAAAAAAATTATATGAGATAAAATAATTAATGGATGTACAAAATACTGTATCTATAATATAAAAATATTTATCAATATTATGTAATTTAATACATACATTATTAATGTGTTCTAAAATTATGTGGGTAAGAATGTTAAAAGAAAAAAAAAAAAAAAAAAGGTAAAAGAAAAAATAATAATAAAAAGTGAAAAAAAGAAGGAAAAAAAAAATCAAAAAGAGAAAACAAAAACACATTAAAAACTAAGAAGAAAAAATAGCAAAAGAAAAGCCATAAGTTATATTATATCTATAATATAAAATATTTATCAATTATTATGTGACTTAATTATATATATTATTAATGTGTTATGAAATTATGTGGGTAGGAATGTTAAAAGAAAATGAAGGTAAAAGAAATAATAAAAAGAGGAAAAAAAAAAAAAAGAGATAACAAAAACCTATATATATATATATATATATATAATAAAAGCTATAATTTAAGAGATTTTTTTTATATATGGAGAATTTTACTTTCTTTGATTTATATGATGATTTTTTTTTTTTTTTGACAAAAATAAATAGGATAAAAGGTACTAAAAGTTCTATTAATTATGATTAAAGTGTACAAAAATTTACTATTTTTTAAATAGAGGTATTAAAAATCCAACAAATATTAAAAAGGACATTCTAAAATTGTCAGAATTTTGTCCATGTGACTCAACTTATTGCATACTTCTTGGATAAATTTTTGACAATTTTAAAAATTTTGACTTCTAGTACCATTTTTAATAGTTATTAAACTTCTGAAATAATATATCCAAAGGATCTTATAACTGAGAGAATGAATAAACTTTTCGTACCTTTCACAAATAGATATATGAATGCTATATCTATTCATCACCGCCCACTGTTTCTAATTTCGCGTTTATAGTTAATTTGCGGCTAAAAGGAAATGCATTTCTGGCAAAAGCTTTGCAGATCAAGAAACATAATTGAAACATCTCCTCCACACCCAAGAGCTCATCTCACAAAAATAATGAGCTTCTAGAATTTAACTGTAGTGAATCCATCCAGTCGGAGATCATGTCCACATTTTGTATTAAGCCTTTATATCTGTTATGATCTATTTTTCCATGGCTAAAACATTTTCCCATTTATCTTCCATGATTGCTTGAATGACAAACTTTGCATCTTCTTCAATGTAAGTAGCCTTCCTTTTTTGAGGCTGCACGAAAACCAAGTGCTCCTGCAGCTTAAGAGCACAAAAACACAAGTGCAATGTGTGTCCTAGAGCGGATTCAAACAATAAACAATCCTAACTAGCAGATTCAATAACATGCGATGTAAAAACAGGATCAGCTAGCAAACTCTAGAACATTCAATATTAAGCTCAATATCATGCAAATCAATTAGGCATATGAATAAAACATGAAAAAGCCTAAGAACAATAGATGAAGAGAATAAGCACAATTCAGATGCTAGAAAGTATTAGTGCTATGTAATTCTAAATGCTCAAGTTAATTGTTTATGCACAAACATCTCTTCACTTATATAGAGTCCAATCCTAGTTCAAATAGGATTTGCAATTCACTATAACTCTTTTCTTATCAGGATTTACCAATTACCACAATTATCCTCAAATAAGAATTCTGTTCTGAACATTAAATGTGGTCAATTAGGTAAAAGAAACATAAGGGTCGAATTAAGAAATAGAGTTTGAGTAGGAATATAATACTGGCTCGATCGATCGACAGGCCGTCTCGATCGATCGAGAAGGTCTCGATCGATCGATACACAAAACTCGATCGATCTAACTCAAACAGAGAGAACCTGGATCGAGGTTGTTCTATACTCGATCGATCGAACATGGTTCGATCGATCGGTCCAATTGCTCGATCGATCCAGTCCAAACAGAGAGCACCTAGATCGAAGTTGTCTCAGTCTCGATCGATCGATCACTCGATCGATCGAACAATACTCTCGATCGATCGACCAACATGTGCACAATACATTTTTCGTTACAATCCATACTAAGTGTCGTGCTCAATTGTGTGCAGATGTATGCATGATGGAATATTATACCTGTCATATGGGCGTTGCAAGCTTGGTGACTCCATCATCACGTGTGGTCTGAATAATTGTTGAATTCCTATTCTAGATTACAATCAAACATTTTGTCCACGAAAATTGCCAATACAAAATAAACCTTACACTAATAATATATCCAAAAATTAGTGAACTTTTATATATTTTGATCATAGTTAATAAACTTTTCCTACCTTTCACAAATAGATATATGAATGCTATATCTATTTATCACCACCCACTGTTTCTTTTTCCTTTTTTTTTTGCTAAGAGGAAATGCATTTCTGCCTAAAGCTTTGTGAGATCAAGAAACATGATTGAGCTCATCTCCTCTACATCTAAAAGAGCTCTTGCTCACAATATTGTGAGCTCTAGAATTTAACTGTCTTGGAATCCATCTAATGGATATCATGTGGAAATTTTGTATTAAGCCTTTTATATCTGTTATGATCTATTTTTCCATGGCTAAAACATTTTCCCATTTATCTTCCATGATTGCTTGAATGACAAACTTTGCATCTTCTTCAATGTAAGTAGCTTTGTCTTTTTGTTGGGCTGCATGAAAAGCAAGTGCTCCTGCAGTATTAAGAGTTGGGGATATACTATCACAGTTTTCCAAGTTTTAATAATGTGTGTATTAGAAGGGATTCTTTGGTTGGGCAAACCTGGTATCTAAGGATACTTCCAAACGTCAATTTGACTCTCATAACCTAATTTCTAGTAGCAACCTCTGTTGATAATCTCTTTACCCCAATGCAGCCCTTTCTAAATGTAAGAGTTTGAGTTTTTGGATAAGTTGTGTAGAAAGTGTTTATCTTTTAAATATTTACTGCAAAAAATTTGCACCCAAAGTTTATGAGAGGCATCAATTATATCTCATGCTGCTTTGGATATCATTGCTTGTTTAAAATCTTTTAATTTATGAAAGACTAGTCCTCCGGTTGCCTTAGGTTGATAAAGGCTATTCCAAGAGAATGATGCCATAAAATGAGTATTATTGATGTCATTTTTCCACCAAAATTTTCTTAATGAGGGTATCCAAGCTTTGGCTAAACTATTTGGGAGTTTAAAAGGATGTGGCATATATGGAATTATTTTGCAGATTGATCGAATTAGAGTGTCTAGATTTGTACGATAGTTTTAAGATTGTCTCAATTTTGCTTTTTTGAATTATTAATTGAAAAACATGCTTAAATTTATCTTTTGTTAAGGTAAAGGATTAGCCCATAATTGATTCAAAGCAAATGCTTTTTGAACTTGCTTAGAGAATACCAATAGATTTACACAATTGGTTTTAAATTTTTTAAGAAAACCGGACTTTGACAAATTAATCCTTTCTTGTCTAAATAATTAAAGTATCTAATATTAATTCCAGGAAGAAAAATGGCTCCTTGTTATCCGTTGGTTATTTTAGAAATGACCCATCAAGAAATAAAATCATTGAGAAATGGGTTGTAGATTAAGTTGAAAATCTTGCCATAGCCATCTGTCCATATTTGGTTAGAAAATTAATTGAACACCATGTTCAAATAAGTGATAATAACACTAAGGAAGGCCTTTTCTGTCAATCTCAGGTTGGTATTATATTTACCACAATCTGAAGGAATATATCATGAAGTTATCATCCATTTTGGAAAGGTTAAATAAAAGTTAATTTAAGTTTTCAAAATTCTTTGAAAAGCCCAGATGGTTCATAATTTGAGATAATGTTAAACTCAATTCAAATCCATCATAATTTCTAAGAAAGCTTTGGATGCACATTAACCCTCATTTTCCCTCCTTTTATTGGAGATAGTGTGTGCAATTTCATGTGCTAACATAGAAAATCTACTATCCATCTCCCTAGAAGGAATGTTACTTCATAAGGTGTTATCCATCTCCATTTTGGAACGTTGTTAAAAAACAAGATTTAATTTTTGAGTATTTTTATTATGTATTTTATACGCTTATAGAATAAAACGTACAAAAAAGTATATTCTTTTAATGTTAGAATCAAATTTAAATTATTCAAACTTCTAATAAGCATTACTTTTAAATTATATACTTCAGTATACCATATTTTTATGAATCATTCAAATTACATAGTATTAATATATCTTATTATTTGTAATAAGGAATTAATATGAAGTTTTTATTTGAGTTTGAAGTTTTTTTTTTTAACAGATAACACATTTTTTTAATATTAAATTACATAATAAAAATTTATTTTCTTTAAAAGCACTGAAACTTACTTTTAATTAATTCTACTGCTATTAAAAATTAAATTACTTGTTATTTCAGCGTTTGATTGTTATTGAGATACTTTCAATGTGACCTTATGGGTTGAATTACAAGTCCTATAAGAATAGCCTGCTTTAAGTAAGCCCAATTAGTTATTTATTTATTTATTTTTTGGGTTCATAGCTTAATGCCTTAAACCCTGGTTTGATTGAGCTGAGAACCGAAGAAAGATTAGCACAAAAGGGAGAAAGAACTCCAACTCTCACACTCGCATCAAATGTTCGGCTAGTCAACATGGTGACAGCGATCTCCATTGCCAAAGTTTCAGCAAAGCTTTGTCGAAGTGGTGGGTCGTTCTATTCGCTGCGCCGTCATTGGGTTTCATCACCACCTCGGTCACCTTGCTTCTTCAGTTCTTCCCTGGGCATTTCCTCGGTTGCTGAATCCCAGACAACGTCCACTTTAGGAACTTCCGGTGGGTATTCATTTTCGTCTTGTGCTGTCTGTTTCTTGGTAGATCTCGATTTGTCATAACTTTGTTATGTCTTTTTCTCCTTTTGATTTTCCCCATTTGAGACAAAAGGAAGGTCGTTATTGTCAAAATGGTTGTTGTTTCTTCCTGGAGCCATCACATTTGGCCTTGGAACTTGGCAGCTTTTCAGGAGGGAAGACAAGGTAAGCTTATTTCTTTAACATGTGATTTCCTGCGTAGATACTGAATTGAGCTGTTTTGTTTGGGTGGTGAACTATTTGGATAAATGGACCTTTTTTTTAGAATCTATTGTCTCCTTTAAATTCCCTGTCTTAAGAAAATCACCTATGTGCCATTCTTATTTGTTCTTTTTTATCTAGATTCTCTTGGGCCTTGAGCTTGAAACATTGTTCGAAATTACTTTCTGAAAAGGAAAAAAAAAATGTGTAATTTGAAAGATGTGTTGGAGGGAAGTACTCAACCTTCTATACTTTCTAGTTTCTGTTGTGAACTTGTTGTCATGAGTCATGGGCATGGATTTTCCAGAAGTTAGGCGATGCAGCGGAATGGAGTGGATTAAGCCAAATCCATGGTAAACAAGGAAAAAAAAATCCTAAAATGGGAGAAAACTCTATATATTATAAAATATGATATTCAAAGCCTCCTAATACAATGCTATTCATTACTTATATATAGCCTACTAATAATTGTGACATCATAATAAAAAAAAAGTAACAATAAAATAAGAAAACAACCAAGTAGACTATTCTAGATTATTCTAAACTATTCTAGATTAATTATGTGTTATTTGGCCTACATCATTAGACTAACTAAAATTGAAGTTAATTCGTAGATGACCAAAAACAATAATCGTATGTAAGTGCAAGGAACTAGGGACCAAGGAATTCTGAGATTTTCATGGACATAAGCTCTGAGTCAGGATATTAATTAGTATAATTTTGGCAAAATGTTTGGCTTTAACTAGGATCAAACGTTGGTAACTGGGTCAATAAAATGCAATGCCATTACTCTCTTTTTGGATGCAAATCATGGCATGAGACTTAATTGAATTGAGATGATCAATTCACAAGCATTGTGGATGGGTCGTGATTGGTAATATCAGAGTTTCTAAGGTTACATCTTGAGAAAAGACAACAATCGAATTCCCATGATTTAAAAATCTACTTATGTCAATCTTAGAGTTTGTCAGTGCTCGAGTTTTATTTTTTTCTACTGTCTTTCAACTTTTGTTTTGAGCTAAATGTCTTATGCCTCATCTCTCTCTCTCTTTAAAGTTCAATTTCTCATGTTATAATCAGAACTTATTTGAATGTTATGTACTCACTTTTTTTCCTTAATTGTATTTGAATCAAGATTTGTATCCTTCTTCATATGATTGGTTTCCCTTCCCCCTCACTAAAGTACTTTTTCAGTCTGATACTTCTCCTGTCTTCTTCCTTATGATGCTTACTTTTCATCTATTTAAGTACTTATAGAGAGTTACTTTTCGACTTTATTTATTTAAAATCCTTTTTATTTTTACGTTCTTATTCATGAACAGATCACATTATGTCTATGTAGACACTATCTGCATCTAGGTTATGATATAATTAGCGTCTTGTAATTACAAAGAAAAGAAATCAAACTCCAATACTGTTAAACCGAATCAAAACTAGGGTCTGTTGAGGTAAGATATTGATATGGCCTTATGGTTTAATATCATCTTTTTATGATTGTTTATTTTATAATTGAACCAATATGATTGCAATTGATAAGTATGACTTGTGCGTTTCACCAAGGTATGGCTCTGTTTTACAAATTTTTCATGCCACTATACTACAGATAAAAATGCTTGAATATAGGCAACAGAGGTTAGAAATGGAGCCTTTGAAGTGGAACAAAATGCTTCAGTCTAGTAAAGACTTGGATGCTTTAGAATTCAGGAAGGTCATATGCAGAGGCATTTTTGATGAAAAAAGGTCCATATATTTGGGACCTCGTTCAAGAAGCATTTCAGGAGTGACTGAGAATGGTTACTATGTCATCACACCCCTTATGCCAATCCCCAATGACCCTGAAAGGTACATGTGAAGTTTCTTGTTCGTCATAAAATCATGATGATAGTCTTATGCATTCATATGCATGCTTCTCTTTCTGCCCCGTTTCTTCATTAAGAAAAAAAAGGACAAGGTTACAAGTTACTGTACCTAATTAAACTGTTTACGACTTACTATCTCATTGCATGTTCATGTTTCTCCTAGTTTGATATCATATTTTGCATTTAAAACCTGAAGGCAATTTTTTGACTTGATCTTTTTGGCTGTTAAACTTAGACTTGTTGATTGTCACCATGCATCCTTTTCTTCGTTGAGTA
Source organism: Elaeagnus macrophylla (assembly GCA_029378325.1). Classification (NCBI taxonomy): domain Eukaryota; kingdom Viridiplantae; phylum Streptophyta; class Magnoliopsida; order Rosales; family Elaeagnaceae; genus Elaeagnus; species Elaeagnus macrophylla. The sequence goes on along the minus strand of CM055649.1, from coordinate 2,664,041 downwards.
CTGGTATCTTTTATTCTGGATTGCTCTGAATGTCCATAAGGTACTACAGTTTTTTCCACTCAGGGACTGATACGATTATTAAAACTGGGTTGCTGGTTCAAGATAATATTGATATTATGATGGCTGTTGTGAATTTGTATCATTATTTTGTTGTTCTACGTTTGTGTTCAATGTATTTACCATAATGTCATTATGGTAATGAAAACTATGTCTATATGAAACCATAGAGATATTAGAAAGGAAAGTTTTCGGTTTGACATTAGAAATTTTCATTTTCCATTCTCTTAACATAAGATGTGGTAGAGTGGTAAAGGCTGGAGTTTTCTATGTAATGCCTTGGTTCAAACCCCCCACACCCCAATTAAAAAAATATATGTGATATCTCATTATGATCTTCTCCAAACAGTTTTCTTGATAAGAAAAACTTCATTCACTGTGTCTGACCAAAAAAGAAAAACTTTGTTCACTGTTAGGAAACAATCCTTCTCAGTTGATAGTATATTCTTATTCTTCTCCAGTTTGCAGTCACCAGTGCTAGTCAATAGAGGGTGGGTTCCCCGCAGTTGGAAAAATAAATTTCTGGAAACTTCAGTAGATGACAAACAGGCTTTAGAAAACGCTCCACAGCATGCTGAAGAGAGGTTACAAAACTCTTGGTGGAGGTTTTGGACAAAAAAGCCTCAAAATGTCGAGGTTGTCTCTCTTAACTTATTTATGATTCTTTATCAGAAATATAAGATACTACATACTAAAGTCATGCAACTTATAGGAACAAGATCAAGTCCCTGCAGTTTCACCTGATAAAGTTGTTGGAGTAGTTCGTGGAAGTGAGAAACCAAGCATATTTGTTCCAGCCAATGAGCCACATTCCAGCCAGTGGTTCTATGTCGATGTTCCTGCAATTGCTCGTACCTGTGGACTTCCTGAGGACACTCTATATCTTGAAGACATAAATGAAGATGTCAATCCTAGTAATCCCTATCCTCTCCCAAAGGATGTGAATACCTTGATTCGCAGTTCTGTCATGCCCCAAGACCATTTAAATTATACATTCACATGGTACGCTTCTTGCACTTTGATTCATGCTAATAAATGGGTATTGAATGTGGTATGATGTGAGGCACGTGATTGAATCTTATGCATTGATTGCATAATCACTTATATGTAAACAAATTATGAGAATTCACTGCTGGGCTGGCCTCTTACAGGCAACACAATTTTAGAAATAACATGATTGAATACATTACAGATGATACGAAAATATAGATTCACTTTCAAATTCATCAAATCCTACAGGTTTGTCAGTTCCTATATAAAAATAACAAATAACAATATTAAAGAAAGAGAAATTCTAGAGCTCTGTCTTTGTTAGCAAATAGCAAGTCTTTAAAAGGTTGATTGAAATGAAAAAAAAAAAAAAATCTAAATCTTTTCAAAATAATCCCTCCAGTAAATTTAGTTTTGTTCCCTTTATCCTGAATGATTTTGCATTATTATTATTGTATTTGGTTGTTTTGGTGGTTGTGAGGGGGGGTTTGGGAGGTTGGATGTTGGGTGAAGACTTTGACATGCTTGTGTTATCTGTATTGATGTTTTGAATTCTATGCTTATGGCATAGACAATCTTAAAGGGTGTGGGGATGCGGGGTTAAGACTTTGACATGCTTGCTGTTATCTGTATTGGTGTTCTTAATTTTATGCTTATGTATGGCATAGACAATCTTAAAATTTTGCATGACTCGCAATGTTCACTGCTTCAATTCATAATTGATATTTATTTTCATTCAAATGTTTGCTTGAGCTGCAGCAAATCTGAAATACTGTTTTGCATGACAGATCACTTAAGTGTTCCTGTAGGATTCATGATTCTAGTCACACACAATTGTATGTAAAGAAGACGGATAACATTTTGTTCGTCTGAACGTAAATTCAGATGCAAAAAATGAGAATAATAGAATTGCAGCTGTGAATTGTGTATGATTGTCTTGCATCTGATATTATTAATCAATTTTTCAGGTATTCCCTATCTACTGCGGTTACATTCATGGCATATAAGAGACTACAATCGAAAAGGAGTCGGGTATAGCAGTGCTAAGTTTCATTGGAGAGCAGACTATGTAAGAGTCCTAATTGTCATGCAGAATTTATCTACAGAATTTGTGAAGAGGGTGAGTGAGGGGTAACAGATTGGAGTAAATGTTTGTTTTTGAGATCAGTTAATTTTATAATGCCTTGTGCAAGATCATAAGCGAACAAAGGCTATGTAGTGAAGCAATAAACAAGAAATTTTGTAGAATGTAGGCACAATGTATGTACAATGGTTAGGGCCTCCTTGAAGGAGTGAATTTTTCCCGCTATTAGTTTCCTCAAAGCGTTTGCTACAAGGTTTTACTGTATTTGTTTAGCATTTACTGATGATTAAATGTAGATCATCACAGCAACAATTGTTTTGTCTATAATAAGAATGAATCTTATTTGTGCTGCTTAATTTGTCTTAGTTTTTCCACTGTTTTCATGGCCAAAAACAAATAAAAGCAGTGATTTTTCTTGTTTGTTCTTGCTGTTTTACTTTGGCCAGACTTTCTTATTTTATAGATACCAGTTCATATGAATGCCAGTATGCATCTATAGATTGTTATAGCCTTAATAAAACAGTCAGATCTGATCTCACAAGTTGCAACACAGGGAGAGAGGTTTTGTTGGTTTTGTTTTTTTGCTATTGTTTTTTTTAAGGCTTAACCTCCATTAGTATTTTGAGCAAATTTACTCCAAAGATCATAAACTTTTAAATAAAATAATTTAGTCCTACACTTTTAAAATTTCTTATATAGGTCCTTAAAATTTTAAATTTTACATTATAGTTCCTAAATTTTTTAAATTTTACACATAGGTCCTTGGCTACTAAAATATATATTTGTGAATTAAAATTTTAGAACTTATGAATTTTTAAAAGTTTGGGAACTAAATCATATAATTTAAAAATTTAGAGATCTATGTATAAAGTTTTAAAAGTTTGAAGACTAAATTATATATTTTAAAAATTTTGGGACCCACGTGTAAATTTAGTTAAAGTTTGTGCATTATTGATATATATTTTTAGCTTTTTTTAATAATGCTAGGTACACTACTTTAGAGTTATGTTCACTGTGATCATTCCATTTTCAGGAGAAGAAAAAAAGAAAATATCATGGAGGTTCTTAGATTGGGTCATTTATGTTATTTGGTCTCTTAAATTATAAGTAATGTTATTTGATCCTTTATTTTTACAAATATGAGTCAATTAAGAACAAAATTTATAATTTTAATAATTTTTTAATTAAATTGTTATTTCTTAAGATGTTAATTAAGTATAAATTATATTATTTTAATATTTTTATATTAAAATATTAATTTAAAAAATAATATTTAATTAAAAAATTATTAAAATAATGTGTTTTATCTTTAATTGATTTATTTTTTTTAAATTAAAAAATTAAATAATATTTTTTATGATCTAAAAAGACTAAATGACATAATTTAATAAATTTATATGGTCTTGCTACCGAAAAAATATACAAGGAAAAAAATACCAAAAATTAATGTCCGAGTATGTAAAGTAACTCTAAAATATCGAGTTTTTATTTTGTTAATAAAAATCTTTTTTTTTTTTATTGAAAATAAAAATCGTGTTCTTAAGAGATTTAATATTCTCATGTCATATCAGCCAACGAAGTTTTTTAAATTCTATTGACCCTGATTCTCATTTGGGTAAAAAATTCAATCAACCCAAAAGGGAAAATAAATTGCTAGATGTATTTATCAAAAAATTCTTACGTACAATAGAATACTGACACATAATAGTAGAAAACAAATGGTATATAAATTTTCTCGTAGGTGCCTGTGGGTAGGGTATATAGGGTTAAGAATGTTGATGAAAATATTCACAATTAGGGTAATTATGCTCGATCTTTTATGTATTTTGTCCAAATACCACTTATCTATGTCATATGTTTTATTTACGCAATTACATTTTCATTGCCCTTGCAGCATGTTTAATTAATCACTTTCCTCATAATTGATAAAAAAAAACTGGTTGAAATTTTGAGCCCTATTATAAAAAATTCTAATAATATATTTTTCAATTATGTCATTTTTGTTTTTTTAAACACAAATGATTGTTTTTTTAACATTGTATTTTAAATATAACAAGAATAAGAATATGATTTCAGTATTTCTCTACCTTTATCTCTCTTTATTTTCTTTTTATTTGTTATTATTTTTCATATTATTTTATCTAATTTTACAACATGTTATACGATAACTCTTCCAAAGGTTAGGATTTTATAAGTGTGTGAGATGTCATTGTTAATGTGATGCTACTACATTATAACACAAAATAATGAGTTTGGATTTTGTTATATATTTTTCTTGTAAAACAAGAAAAATAAGAAAATATAAGTGTGTTGCTATGTGTAAATTCAACTTCTTAGATATTGCATTATTAAATTTAATCAAACACAATAAAAATTTTCAAGCAAATACTCAATAAAAATATCAATCTAACAACAATCATTGCAAGTTCTAGATATTTAATCAAAAGTAAAAGAATATGAAAAATAGGAAAAGGAAATAACATAACAAAATTATAGTGATTTAACCCAACCAATGTGGTAAGTCTACTCCACTTCTTCACCCCTCCAATGGAAATGAGTTCCACTAGCTTCAAAGTTGAAGATTACAAATACAATGGAGAAAATGCTTGAAGAGAAACACTTTCTTGGAAGAAAAACACTCAAAGAGACACTCAAGAACTTTCCTCACTTACAATGGTGAAAAGTCTTCTCTTCTTCTTCCTTTCTTTTCTAGTTTTTCGTCTCTCAAGATTTAAGCACACAAATCTTCTCTCTTGTCTCTCTTAGAAACCCTAAGAGCTCTTAAATGTGTTTATATAGCACATTTGAACAATTATAATAATGCTCAAACTATTCCTAGCTTCATAGTACAAAATTCATGCTCTTAAAAGTCATTTACCTTATTTTTCCTAAAGAAACATAAACTGTCCATAAGGGCGGGATCGATCCAAACAGAGGGGGATCAATTCGTCTTGAGGTGGATTGATCCGGCTCTAAGGGGGATTGATCCGTCTATAGGAGGATTGATCATGGATGCTTTGTAGCTCTGTTTTCTTTCTTTATACTTGATACCATGCAATGCTCTTAGTCCAACATTTGATGCTTCATCACCCACATTGGTTTTCAAGCATCCCCATAGATTTGCATCACAATATCATAATTCTCCATCTTGATGCTAATTCTTGGAACTCAAACTGTCTTGGGTGAAGACCCACTCTTTCACCATCATTTAGATAAGGTGGTCACCTTGACTAAAGTTTGACACTTCACAAACTTTGCCAAGGGAACCGACTTTGTTGCCATGTCCTCTGGGTTATCATCCATGTGAATTTTTACCAACTTCACCTCACCTTGTTCAGTCAACTCTCGTATGAAATGTAGCTTCACATCTACATGCTTTGTACAATCATGAAATTGAGGATTCTTGGTCAAGAAAATTGCTCCTTGATTGTCACAATGTACCATGACTCTCTTTTGCTCAAAACTGAGTTCACTAGCCAAACCCTTCAACCACATAGCTTCTTTCACTGCTTCCGTTGCGGCAACAAACTCTGTCTCCGTAGAAGAAAATGTTATTATTGATTGTAAATTGGCCTTCCAACTTACCAAGTTTCCTCCAAAACCGAACAAGCATCCCGTGATAGACTGCCTCTTATCACGATCACTGGCAAATTCTGAATCCACATAACCCATTACTCCAACTCTCAACTCCTTGGATCGATCATATAGAAGACCAACCTCGGTTGTACCCCGTAGATACCTCATCACCCATTTCATTGCCTCTCAATGATTTTTACCCGGATTAGCCATGTAGCGGCTCACCAAACTTGCACTGTATGCAATATCCGATCTTGTACAAATCATAAAATAAATCAAGCTACCCACCGCAGTTGCATAGGGCACCTTTTACATTTCTTTCTCCTTCTCATCTTTTGAAGGAGAGTCCGAGGTCGATAACTTGAAATGCGATGCTATCGGAGTTGTAGTCGGTTTAGCATTGACCATATTAAACCGTTGAAGTACCTTATCACAATATCTTTGTTGGGAAAGAAACAAGTTGTTTTTTTGTCTATCTCTTACAATCTCCATCCCTAATATTTTCTTGGCAAATCCAAGATCCTTCATCACAAATTCTGAGCTAAGTTGACTCTTTAACTTGGTGATTTGAGACCGGTCACAACTAGTTATCAACATGTCATCCACATATAATAATAAATAAACAGTAGAGGACCTAATTGTACCTCTCAAATATACACAATTGTTATGCTTGCTTCTTTTGAACCTGATCTTCAAACGAAGTCATCAAATCTCTTGTACCAACATCTTGGAGATTTCTTCAAGCCATACAAAGACTTCTTTTAGAGACACACCATGTCATCTTTGCCTTTTTCAACAAACCTCTTTGGTTGCTCCATGAAAATTTCCTCCTCAAGGTAACCATGCAAAAAAGCAGTTTTTACATCCAATTGATCAAGTTCCATATCATTATGCACAGCAAGAGATAATAATAATCTAATGGAACTATATTTAAAAACAGGTGAGAAAAGTTTGGTAAAGTCAATACCTTCTCTTTAGGCGAAACCTTTTGCAACAACTCTAGCCTTGTACTAGGCTAGCTCGACATTTGGCACATCTTCCTTCACTTTGTAGAACCATTTGTTGTCCATAACTTTCCGACCCTTTGGTTGAGGAATTAGTGTCCATGTCTTGTTCTTGTATAGAGAACTCATCTCTTCTTCCATGGTCTTCCGCCATTTTTTGGCATCCTTCTTACTCATGGCTTCCTCATTGGACCTTAGCTCAAGTCCCTAGATGTCTGACTCCATACTTAATGCATAGGCAATAAGGTTTAATCTCTTAGGAGCTCTAGTCACACGTTGACTCCAATCTCGTGCCAACAAGTAATCATTTCTCGGCCTAGATGACCCGGGCTCAGTGGTGTCTTCTTCTTCTTCCATCTTTATACCATGATCATCATCATTAGGAGGTTCTTGTATAGTAGGCTCTTCCGGTTGCCTATGCCCACCCATGGGTTGATTATTAAACACCAATGGCTTCACCTCAAAACTAACACACCCGCGTTCGGACTCTTGTGGCGAGTCATTTGTTTCTTTGGAAAATCCTCCCATATACATCTCATCCTCCTTGAAGGTTACATCTCTACTAGTGATGCATTTTTTAACATTATCATACCATAACTTGTAACCCTTGACACCACTAGGATACCCTAAAAATATACACTTTAATGCCTTGGCTCCAACTTCCCTTGCTTCACATGTACATATGCAACACAGCCAAAAATACATAAATGATCATATTGAACAAGTTTGCCAAACCATACCTCTTTCGGCGTCTTGAATTTGAGCCGTATTGAAGGACACCTGTTGATAAGGTATCTCGCCGTAGTAATGCCTTCTCCCCAAAATCTCTTGGGCATATTTGCATCGGACATACATCTCACTCTCTCTAAGAGTGTTCTATTCATCCCCTCGCTAAACCATTTTGTTGAGAATTTTCAGGAACGGTCCTATGCCTTATGATACCATTCTCCATACAAAAGCTTGTGAAAGCTTCATTGCAAAACTCTAAACCATTGTCAGTTCTCAAACACTTGACCTTTTTTTCAGTTTGATCTTTACAAGTTTCTTCCACTCAACAAATGTCCCAAAAGTCTCATCTTTACTCTTCAACAAGTAAACTCATAGCCTTCTAGAGAAATCATTAATTATAGTTAGAATGTACCTTGCACCACCCATCGACGGTGTCCTTTCTGGCCCTCACAAATACGAATGCACATAATCAAGAATGTCACATCCTTCGAGCTTTGTCGGTGTGAACTTCACCTTTTTCATCTTGCCAAAAATATAATGATTAATGTACAAATTATAGTACTTGCAAGTGTACGAACCACTTGTAGCAAGTGATAAGCAAACCTCCGAGGTCGATCTCTCAAGGAATTGTAATGGTTTTAAACAACACTTTTCTTAATCTAATTAGAGTCCTAAAGCAACTAAAACACTAACTAAATAGAATTCTAGTAACACTAAAACTCTAAATAATTAGAATCCGAAATCTAATAAAACTGTAAACAAAGTTTGATTTGTGAGCAAGATCAATGGTGTTGAACAAATAAAGAAAACAATTATGCAAATTAAAATTAACTCAAAAAGGTTTTAAGTATCAATGGAGGATGTATGGATGTTTAGTTTGGTTGACCATTCTTGCATCGAAAAGTTATGGTGAATTAACATGAACGTTCTAATAAACAAATATTATCGGCTTTCCTTTTAATTACGAAATTCCTACGATCGGATAATTCTCTTTATTGATTAACTAATCAATATCCTACGATTGGGTATATCAAATAGCAATCAAATTATGCACAAAGAAAAATATGCCCATCAAACCAATGTCATGACTAGGTCATCAATTTGAAGCTTTGATTAAGTTTTTTCAAAATATAGTTAAGGTGACGTTCCTAAAACTAAATTCTCATATTTTTCAATCCATTTATGAACCTCAAATTGGCCTATGAGTATTCACAAATAAATCTCTAAATAAACTCTTAATCAAAAAGAAATCTTTACTTATTTTGCTATTAAAACATTCACCAAAATAAATCTAGCAAACATGGCAACATACTCTAAACATCCATAGTTAAATTCAGCCAAACATGTTTAGGTTAATATTCATAGATAAATATAATCTAACATACATTCTAAGAGGAAAGAAGAAGAAGAAATATCTAACAACAACAAGTAACCTAAATCTAGATACCACAATTGGCTTGGATGATATTTCCTTCCCCAAAAGCTTGATCTTCAATCTTAAAAGGTTTCTTGTCTCCTTTAGATGTGCCTCTCTTGCCTTTCTAAGATGTGGCAAAGCTCCAAAACCTATTTTAGTTTTGTAGAAAATTGTCCCCAAATTGTGTGAAAAATTGTATGTAATGCTGAAAACATAAGGAGAATTTTATAGATGTAAGGATTGTACAGAATTAAGACACTCTAAAAATACAAGCGCGCCGCATCACAACTTTTTACCTGCCGCGGCACAAGCCAAAAATTGCCCCTTATAGAAATCAGAGAGTAGTGTACCGCGACACACAAAAACCTCTGCCGAGGCACAGCTGATTCTGTAACCCTTACAAATTGGTTGATTTCTAATGTAAGGCTTACATGCCTTAGTCTTTTTTTGCTCCTAGGTTGCTATTTGAGTGTTCCAATTGTCCCATCTTCGTGTGCTTATATTATTCATCTCTTTTGAAGCTAAAAATACCTGAAATATATAAAAATATACTGTGATTTTGAATTGATAGATTTATGCAAATAATTAAATAAAAAAGTTATAATCAAATCTATTTGTCACAATCAAGCACAATAAATCACAAAATATTAGTACTTTTTAAACACTCATCAATGATTACAAAATGAAAGCTTATCAAGCTTACCGTCACCAAGAATCTTCCTCTTGGAAAGTTCCTCCAATCCTCTTTCACTTATGTGTCCCAACCTTTTGTGCCAAAAGTTGACATTCTCCTCTTCGTGGCTAACCGCGACAACATTGGTCTGTACCATAACATCTAAGTAATAGAGCCAATTTCTTTGTATACCTTTCAAGTATACCAAAGAACCTCTACACACCTTCAATTGGCTATGCTCATCCTTATAGCTATAACCCATGTTGTCCAAAGTACCCAATGAAATCAAGTTCTTCTTTAATGCTGGCACATGCCTCACATTCTTCATCACAAATGTTGAACCATCATTGAGGCGAAGCCTCACCGACCCAACTCCCGTCACATTACAAGGATGATTATTTCTCATGTGAACAATGCCACCATTTACATCTTTGTAATCAACAAACTAATCCTTGTATGGTGTCATGTAAAAAGTACACCCCAAGTCCAAGACCTAAGTACCATCACTATTTCTTAAAGAAACCGCAAGTGCCTCGGCACTATCATAACCCATTTCATTAACCGCCACCACCGATGCATCTCCAATACTATTTTCTCCCTTGGTGTGTTTACCCTTCTCCGAGCAATTCCTATTGAAATGCCCCTTTTTGCTACACAAGTAGCATTTCAATTTTTCTTTTGGACCACGAAACTTTGACCAGTATTTACCCTTTCCTTTACTTTGGCTTCTTTCTTCACCTCTTCCCCTTAAATACATGGCATCACCACTACCCCCACTCCCACCAATATAAAGCTTCTCTGTCTTTACCTCTAGTTCTCTCGTTCTCAAATGAGGGATAACTAGATCCAAAGGGATATCATCTCTTCCATACTTAAGACCTGTCTTCACTTCTCTTTAGGAATCCGACAGGTTGTGTAAAAATAAGTGAGCGAGATTCTCATCGCTAAGATCCTTCCCAATGTTTGACAAATCATTGGAGATTCTTTGAAACTCCACCAAGTTAGGCTCCAAACCTTTTAACGTATCCATTCGAAACCCAAACAATTGTTCTTTCAAATGAAACCTCTGAGACATCGTCTTTTGCATATAAATCTCGTCCAACTTCTTCCATAATGCCTTTGTAGTTTTTGCACTTTACATCTCCCTTATGACATTATTATATAAATGCCAAAATATAGAGGTATAAGGCGTCATCAATAATTCCTTCTTTTGAAACTCTATAAAACCTTTCGAATATTTTGGATGATCCTCTAAAACTTGAGTTACCTTTTGTTGAAATAATAAATTCCTCATTTTACTTTTCCAAATATGGAAGTTCTCAGTGCCATCAAACTTCTCAATTTTCATTCTACTCATATTCAATAACAAGAAATTGCTTTTAGACACAATTTCACTCCACAATATCAAATCCGAAAATTCACACACAACAACCACAGAATAACCTAAGCCAAAACCAAGCTTTGATATCACTTGTTATTCGCAAATTCAACCTCCTTGATATTGCACTATTGAATTTGACCAAGCACAACAGAAATTTTCAAGCAAACACCCAATGAAAATATCAATTTAACAACGATCACCACAAGCCCTAGATATTTAATCAAAAGCAATAGAATATGAAAAATAGCAAAAGGAAATAACACACTAAAATTAAAGTGGTTCAACCCAACCAATGTGATAAGTCTAGTCCACTTCTTCACCCCTCTAATGGAGATGAGTTTCACTATCTTCAAAGTTGGAGATTACAAATGCAATGGATAAAATGCTTGAAGAGAAATACTTTCTTGAAAGAAAAACACTCAAAGAGACACTCAAGAACTTTCATTACTCACAATGGTGAAAAGCCCTCTCTTCTTCTTCCTCTCTTTTCTAGTTTTTCTTCTCTCAAGATTTGAGCACACAAATCTTCTCTCTTAGAAGCCCTAAGTGCTCTTAAATGTATTTATATAGCACATTTGAACAATTACAATAATGTCCAAACTATTCCTATCTTCCTAGTACAAAGTCCATGACCTTAAAAGTCATTTATCCTATTTTTTGCGAAAAAACATAAACTGTTCGTAATGGTGGGATCGATCCGGACAAATGGGGATCAATCCATCTTAAGGTGAATCAATCTGGCTCTAAGGGGGATTGATTCGTCTTCATGTTTGGGCATTCATTTTCCAGCAGAAAGTCCAAGATCGGATCGCACTCGGAGCGGGATCGATCCGTCTATGGGGGGATCCATCCATCCAAGCTTGGATTGATCCTTGATGCTTTGTAGCCCCATTTTCTTTCTCTTCTTTTTCCACACTTGATATTATGCAATGTTTCTAGTTCAATCCTTTGATGCTTGATCACCTACATTGGTTTTCAAGCATCACCCATAAATTTGCATCACAATATCATATGTGCAAATTGTAATAATATTTGAAAACAAGAAAATATAAATGTGTAAATTTCAATAATATTTGAAAAATGATTATATGTATTAGCATGTGTAGGTTAGTTCAATCATGTTTCAGTTTGGGAAACTTAAAATCTAAGTCGACTTATTTATGTTGGTTTTATGCATCTTAGAATTGGCCTACTTGAACATAAAAAAAATAAAAAAAAAATGCTGGTCTCTATTTTTGATAGCAGTGATGGAACTATGTTGGGGTATGATACCCCTCACCCCCTTAACCCACAACATTTATTTATATGTGTATAATATAATAGATAAAATATTAACTATATGTATTAAATGTGTATTTTTTTATATGAAATTTATATTATAGTAATTTTTTTCTTTTAAATATTTCCATTTTGCCACTTTGAATTTATTAAAATTGTGAACGTTTTATGCTTCTTCATAAAATATTCTGTTAATTTTTTATACCTGCAACTTGTTTAGTCAAATTAAAATTATATCTTTGGCTATTAGTTATTGTGCACGTTATATTAACTCATGTTCAATCATTATTCACAATAATTATGTGTATGTGTAAGCGTGTGATCATATATTAAAAATATATAATTTTATTTAAACCACCAATAATACGGAAGAAAAATAAAAATATTAAAAATTTATATTTATATTTTTATATAATAATATATATTTATATATTAAAATAATTTTTTTTCATTTAAAACTTGTCCTCCTAACATTTTTATTATAGTTCCGTCCTAGGATAGGTAGGTTGGCTTATTGTTTTTAGTGTCTACTCAAGATATTTATGAAGAAAAGGCAAACTCATGGATGTTATGTTAGTGATAGTTTTTGTACATATTGTAATAAATTGTTGGGGGGTTTTACTGCAAGTATTCATGCGAGTCTATTGGTTTTGAAAACATTTTTCATGATAAAAGTTGAATCTTTACCAATAAACATTGAGTCTTTATTGGTGTAGCAGAAGTGATTGGTGTAGGTAGACAATAAAAGTTCTACCTTTATAATTTTTATGATATTAATAATTTAATTATAATAGATAATTAATTATACTTTTTAATTTTCTAACTTTAATCGATATCTTTGATCTTTTAAGACTTGACTCTACACTGTACCCGAACTAAATGCGTGAGAGTTATTATCAAATCACGTAGATCAAAAAGTTCCAACCTTTACCACCTAAAGGATATTTTGTGCCACCCTAGGGTTCTTCAACGAGAAATAGTTGTATGGTTCTCAAAAAAATTATCGAAAAAATATATGGCATATTTTTCAGTGTTTTGGCTCTTCAATTGAGTGTATAAATTTTCACAAAATTCAAAAGCAATTCCTGGTGTATGTGGCACAGGCTAAGGTCTTTTATAGTATGTACTAGGTCTAGTTTAAATGAAAGCACATTGCTATTACAACTAGTACAAGATCTTATCAAATCTAATTTAAATCTATTAAGGAAACTCCTTTCCTTCAAACCAAGTCCCACGCCTATGGGAATTATATTCTCTTTGGATCCAATCCTTAGCCATTCAAATTCCTAATTTAAATTAAATTGCTTATTTGATTTAAATTAAATTAAATTTGACTTTTACCAAAATGTTCAAACTTTAACCAACAAGTCATATAAGTTAAAATTTAACCAATACTGTTGAAGTTTTAGTTATCTTCAAAAATGCTTTTAGGTAAATATTGATTAATTTTTAATGATTCAAAAGTAACGGCCGTTAATTCCGTTAATTGCATATAAAAAAAAATTGGTGAATAATTATTTTAGCATTAAAAATAATTTTAAAAGATAATATCGTTAAAAAGCTCACTCCGACTCTCCGACTATTAGAAAGAGAGGAGATGCTTTCCTCTTGCCCATCGCTTATGTAACGTGGAAAGAAATCCATCAAGGGTTGAGCCCCTAAATTTTGATTAGAAATATAAGGCCATTTCGCAGAACACCCATTCTCAGATTACGAGGTAAGGCGTTGTTAAATCTTGATGAACGGATCACGTACATCGAAGAAGAAGAAGAAAACCTCCTCTCTAGTGGACCATAACTCCCATCTTCAAACCCCTTTCTAACAAAATTCATTCAACAATGCATCATAAACAATCCATATTTGAGCATATTATCTACCATTACCACCTCCATTCAACAACCACCATCACATTCAGTTACCTAGGTTGTATCATTTTGTCAAAGGAATAAAAGTTCAAACCCCAAAATCTCATTATCAGCCCACCTTCTCTACTGGTTGTCCTAGCCACGATGATAAATTATTAAAGGATTGACTACCGAACTAAGAAATAAGGTTACACTAAATAATTTAGGTTAAAGATAGATAAAAATAATAAAAATATAATATTTATATTAATTGATTCAACTTACTTCATGTTAACTACCTAAGAATCCACTCTCTATCATTTTTTAATTAACCTATCATTTCAAGCAATTGATGATATAATATATGATAAAACGACCTACACTAAAATGCATTAATTTCTCTATCAAGTAAACTAAATGGCACATAGTGGTTAAACTAATCACAATCTATGCCAATTAATTTGTACGCTACTTATTAAGATCGCATTTATAGATTACATACATAAAATTTGTACATTTTGGCTTAGAAACCATACATATAAGTTAATAATGACTAATAATCAAATTGTCTCTCGATTCATCACCCAATTATCTCATTAAATTAAAAGTAATAAAAAAAATTAAAATATCCAATATAAAAATCACAATGGAATGGACAAATAAATTAATTTATCACATAAAAAAATTAAGTTCAAGAAGATCCTAACAATAAATTTAGCTATTCATAATCATTTTGAAATAAATCCCAAAATAGTAAGAAAATACAAGAGAATAAATAAAATATAAAAGTAGAGAAAAAATACAACCAATCTATTTGCTTGTTTAAACTCCAAAACCTTCAATTTTTCACCATTCTCTTGATTTGTTTCTCTTTAAACCTGATGGTCCTTTCTCTAATTATTTGGGTTAGATGTAGAAAGTGTTGCATGAATTGTTTGGCTTCCAAAAGGTCTTATTTATAGGTTAGCAATGACTTAACCTAACCGATTAAACCTAGCAAGTGACTCAACGGTTGAGATTCATGCAAAGAAGTGAAAACGAATCAGATGTGGCGATTTTCTTTTAGGACAAAAACGTGTGTCGTGGCCTATAAAGTTCCTGCCATGGCATGAGGTGTTTAGACTATCAGTGAAGTAAGCACGCTACGACACAAAAAAGTGTGTCCAACAGCACAAGGGTCTAGGGTTTCATTTTGAACAACGTGAGCCATGGCATAAACAAGTGCCTGCTGTGGCACACAACTCTCCAGTATTGTCAAGGCAGGCTCCGGCATGTATTAATGTTTGCCATGGCATGACATGATGTTTTGTCGTTTTGACTCATTTTTCCTTCGTTTGCTATTGTTCCACCTACATTAGTACAATTGGACATATTTTGAGCATTTTTAACCACATTTAGTCCAAAACAAGAAAAATAATTAGCTTGAAATAACTAAACAACTCTACTTTTTATAGAGTTATCAACTACCAACAATCAAAGACTTTATGTACCCATGATCTTCATGTACTTTCAATATATGCCATATTTCTCATTGTTTTTGCCATCATACACACTTCCACCATATCAACCACCTCCATCCATGGTTGTAGTCCCCTCAACCCTCACTACGTCTGCTACAACTTGATCTTTAACAAGAAACATCGTTGCTACTGCTTCAACGAGATCAAGCTTCGTTGAAAGTAATTCGTTTAGATCCTCAATGGCCATTACTTCCACAAAGCTTTTATTTTCTTATTGCTTTTTTTTTTTCTAAACTAATACTAATTTTTTAAAATTCTTTAAATAGCCTAATACCTAAAAATATACTTATACCCCTTAAAATCAATGTGTTGAATTCGATTTCTGTTTAGCCTTTATTTCCTGTAATGTTGACATACACGTCACTAATAAACCATGTCAGAAGGAACAACACCATGAGATTTCGTATCTACTATGATACTTAAGTCAAGTTATTGAGAGAGTAATTAAGATTAGAAGAAATTTTAGTGGTTCTAAGGATGAGCTTAGGCATACTTTAGATTGTGAGCTTCTATTTAAAGGGTTTCAATGGATGATATTTTGGTAAATAATTCATATTGATTTATATTTATATTATTTAATAATAATATAAATATCTTAAGTAGTTAATACAAATCATTTAATAAAGATTTATCTAACTATGTATTGACTACACTTTTTGACATTTTAACTCCTAATGTGGACCAATTAAATGGTGCCACCTATACATGATTTATTTTCTACCAAACACAAGACCCTTCTGCAGCCTAGGTTGCTTTTGTAGAGTAGGTGGTCTAGATTTTCACCTAGGGTATGGTGGCTCAGCGATAGTTGGCTTTGGGATGTCTTGACTGAGATGGGTGGTTGATATCCGAAATATCTTCATTCCATAATGTTCTCATAGTCATAAGCTTTCCAATGCCTATTTTCGAATGACAATCTAAGTTCCAATTGGAATGTTATAAGAGGTCAAAGTTTGGTAAAAAAGCAACAATAGGTTCGTGAGTTTGACTTCCCAAAAGAGTTCGATTATGAGTATGATTTTCCGAAATATTTTCCTTATTTGATTCCTTAGATTCCTATTTGATGAGTGGTTGAGATCAAACCTGCCAGTCTATTTAAGGATCTGGTCACTCTCAACAAATTCACTTCAAAATCCTAAGGTCAGAGCTCCAGGGAGAAAGAGTTTTGGAACAGCATTTGACTCCACCCCAGCAAGGTAAGTAGATCAAAACTTACCTTTTTACCTTTTCCCCTTCAATTTTCTTTGTACATATGTAGAACACATAGACCATTAGAATTTTTTTACTTTTCTTTTACTTTGATCCAATTTGGTAGGCTAGGAAATATTTTGAAGGGTTTGTAATAAATTTCTTTTGGGATCCAACAAATAATTATTCCTTGCGATAATATTTGACATGGCACCTTAGGAACTTAGGATAGGTGAGAGAGCATAGACAAACACCCAAAAATCACAAAATATGAGAAAATCAAACATGGCAGACTAATATGCTAAAAATATTGGAAGCGGGAATGGGAATCTAGGCAGGAGCAAGACACATTAAAAAGCTTAAACCTGGAGGGTTCTATAGTCAAATCAAGACAAGACCAGATAGATGCCAGCCGACGACCTCCATCTTAACGGGTCCGATGAGTCTAACACTGATTTGGGTTCACAATCCAATTTTTATTCCCATTTCGATTGTGCTACTTTCATTGAGGCTGCTGATGTGTTAAATTGTGTACTCGCAAGTGTACGAATCACTCGTAGAAAAGTGATAAGCAACTTCCAAGGTCGGTCTCTCAAGGAATTGCAGTGGTTCTAAATAACTAACTTTTTAATCTAAATAGAGTTCTAATGAAAATAAAACACTAATTAAATAGAATTCTAGTAAAACTAAAACTCTAAGTAACTAGAATCCTAAAGCTAGTAAAACTGTAAAAAGGTGTTTGATTTGTAACGGGAACAAAGTACGAGCAATTAAACAAAAACAAAATCGCAAGTAACAATCAATTCAGATAAATTTCATAATCAATGGAGGATGTATGGACGTTTAGCTTGGTTGACCATGCTTGCATTAAAAAGGTATGGTAAAACAACATGAACGTTCTAAATAAACAATATTACCGGCTTTCCTTTTAATTACGAGACTGCTTTCGGTCGGGATAAATCTCTTTGTTGATTAACTAATTAACTGCCTACGGTCGGGGTAAATCAAATAGTAATCAAATTACGCGCAAGGAAAAACATGCCAATCAAATTAATGCTAAGTCACTAAATTGAAGCTTTGATTAAGTGTTTCGGAATAAAGTTAAGGTGACGTTCCTATAACTAAATTCTAAGATCTTTCAACCTAACTACGAATCTCAAATTGGCCCATGATAATTCATAATTAAATATCTAAATATGGTCTTAATCAAAAAGTAATTTGTTTATATTAAATCAATAAAAGATACACCGTACACAATTCTAGCAAACATGGCAATGCAAACTAAACATCCATAATAAAACTAGCCACTCATGTTCATATTAATATTCATAGACAAATAAAATATGATCATACACTCCGACGAAAGAAGAAGAAAATAGAATTCTATAACAACAAGGAAACCTAGATCTAAATACCGCTTTATGGATTGGATAGCGTTCTTCTCCAAAAGCTTTATCTTCGATTGTCGACGGCTTCCTTGGATCCTTAGAATGGTTTCTCTCGCTTCGTTTGAGTGTAGCAAAGCTCCGAAAACTGATTGAATTGCTTGTTTGGTCGCAAAATTATTGTGTGTAAGAGTTGTATTCGAGTTGTTCGAGTTGTATGTAAGGGGGAGTCTAAGGGGGTATTTATAGATGTAAGGGTTTACACAAATCCTGATTGCCATAGGAATAGGCGCGCCGCGGCATGCATTTTTCCCGCCGCGGCGCAACACAAATTCTAAAAATAATGTAAAAACACGAGAGCTCCCCGCCTCGGCATGCATTTTTCTCGCCGCGGCGCGCGTTGTCTTCAGTTTCTTCACATGTACCCCCTTACATATGTGCTGACTCGACATGTACGGCTTACATATTTGACTCGTTTTGCCCGTAACTCGCGATCGGAGTGCCATAAGTGTTCCGTCTTTGCGTGCTTGCATTATTTGACTCATTTGACGCTAAAAACACCTGAAATGCACTAAAACATACCCGTGATTCCGAATGGATAGATTTATGAAAATAATCAAATAAACAATCATAACAAATCTATATTTTAAACAATTAAGCACAATTAATCACGAAATATTAGTGCTTTTCGAGCACTCATCACTTACATAACGAGCCATCACATATGTAAGGGGGTAAGCATGAAGAGAAGGAAAGCAATGCGCGCCGCGGCGAGAGTCTCAACAACGTATGTAAAGGCATTTACATACCATTACATACAAGGCGCACCGCGGCGAAGAAACCATATGCCGCGGCGAGAGGCTCTCGGGTTGCATCCTGGGAAATCATGAAAACATTGCGCACCGCGGCATGATTATTGTGCGCCGTGGCAGGGAGCTCTGGGGTTTTTATATTATTTTCAGAATTTGTGTTGCGCCGCGGCGGGAAAAATGTATGCCGCGGCGCGCCTATTCCTATGGCAATCAGGATTTGTGTAAACCCTTACATCTATAAATACTCCCTTAGAGCCCCCCTTACAAGAGAACTCGACCAACTCGTACACAACTCTTAGATTTTACTATTTTGCGACCAAACACTCCATTCAATCAGTTTTGGGAGCTTTGCCACACTCAAACGAAGTGAGAGAACTATTCTAAGGATTCAAGGAAGCCGTCGACGATCGAAGATAAAGCTTACGGAGAAGAACGCTATCCCATCCATAAGCGGTATTTAGATCTAGGATTTTCTTGTTGTTATAGAATTAAATCTTCTTCTCTTTTTGTTAAAGTGTATGATCATATTTTATTTGTCTCCGAATATTACTATGAACATGTCTGGCTAGTTTTATTATGGATGTTTAGTTTGTGTTGCCATGTTTGCTAGAACTGTGTATGTGTGTAATGTTTTAGTTGATTTAATATAAACGAAGTTACTTTTTGATTAAGAGCATATTAGATATTTAATTATGAATTATCATGGGCCCATGAGATTCGTAGTTAGGTTGAAAGTATTTATAGATTTAGTTATAGGAACGTCACCTTAACTTTATTCCGAAATCACTGATTGCTATAGCTTCAATTTAGTGACTTAGTCGGGCATTACATTTGATTGGCATGTTTTTGTTTGCGCTACATTTGATTACTATTTGATTACCCCGACCGAAGGCATTAATTAGTTAATCAAACCCAGAGCTTTACCCCGACCGCAGGCAGTCTCGTAATAAAAGAAAGCCGCGTAATTTTGTTTATATGAACGTTCAATGTTATTTCACCATGACTTTTCGATGCAAGCATGGTCAACCAAGCTAAGACGTCCATACATCCTCCATTGATCTTCAAATATATCTAAATTGATTCGTTACTTGCGATTTTGTTTTCGTTTATTGTATCGTATAATTGTATCCCGTTACAAATCAAACACCTTTTACAGTTTTACTAGCTTTAGGATTCTAGTTACTTAGAGTTTTAGTTTCACTAGAACGGCTATTTAATTAGTGTTTTTTTTCATTAGAACTCTATTTAGATTAAAAAGTTAGTTATTTAGAACGCATTGCAATTCCTTGAGAGACCGACCTTGGAAGTTGCTTATCACTTTCCTACGAGTGATTCGTATACTTGCGAGTACACAATTTAACACATCAGTAAGGCTTACATATTTGACTTGTCTTGCCCGTAACTCATGATCCGAGCGCCGTAAGTGTTCCGTCTTCGCATGTTTTCATCGTTTGACTCATTTGACGCTAAAAACACCTGAAATGCACTAAAACATACCCGTGACTCCGAATGGATAGATTTATGAAATTAATCGAATAAACAATCACAACGAATCTATATATTAAACAATTAAGCACAATTAATCACAAAATATTAGTGCTTTTTGAGCACTCATCACAACCCCCAACCAGCTTCTTACTAGTCTCTAGTAAGAGGAGTGATAAAATAAAACAAAAATAAAATAACTAAACTAAATCACTTCCGTAGATTGTCACGGTTGCATTTAGCATATGCAACAAGCCTTTAAACCCCTAGTGGACGAGTTATAGTCTCGTGAGGGTTTCCAGTTATGATATCTGCAAACATCGTAACTAACAAAACTAAATAAAGACTCAAAACATACTTGAATCAATCCATGCATATGTCTCAAAAATTGTTAACAACAAATGGCATACGAAATAATTAAAAATCACTTAAGCTCAAAAACAGTCCAAATATCAAACCCATCATGATAATCGAATTTTGAACAACCAATCAAACCACAAACCCGTTAGTTACACTATCTGATCGTGTCATGCATGATATTCATAGATTACATTTTAATATCTCATAATGTGCAAGTAAAAATATGAATGAGAATTTTGCACATACAACCTCCATATGCTTATTTTTCAAATCTATCTCCACTAATATAGAAATCAAACTACCTAGAATCAATAGGACTTCATTGAGCTTGTAAAGTTGTGGCTAGGTGTGTGATTATGAAAGTACTGAAATGATATTTTCACTAGGATAAGAGTACTTTTTATTTCACAAACTTATTTTCAACTTTCTCCACCAAGTGTTCTTTTTTATCCTCCTATAAATTCCATATGTCCCTTGGATCTTTTTTGCTTGATTTTCTTTCTTTACTTTTCTTGCTTATTATTTCAATCATCATCATCTTTTTTTTTTTGTGATGAAGCAAGATAAATACAACATAATTGCTCATGAAAATCAAATATTACATTGAGTACTCTTATCACTAAGGGTAGTACAACGTATGTCAATGTTGAGTTCAAGGGTGTACTATGGATAAAATAATACGGGGAGGCATGAAAAGTTCAATCGGTCCAAAGCCTAAATCACTTTCTAAGTGGCATTTGATTCTATCATTTCGCTTCAATGGGTTTTCAAATGAGTTCTAGAGTTTGTTGAGATTTAAAATATATCACGAACATGCATACATTACACAAACCAAAATAGTCATACTAACCATGCAAACTACCACATATACCACAAAATTCTCAAACTAGATGAATCTAACATTTATGTGCTTCGTTACTTAGGTAAAAATCTAATTTCTTTCACATGTCACCGTCATTACAATCATGTTAATATCATAGACTTCCGGATTGACTCAAGTAGACACGATACTAACCTACCACAATTCAAGTGCAAAAGTTAAAAATATAAAATTTGGTCATATTTCATGCTCATGGAATATTCTTCCCACCCCCAACCTAATTTCTACATTGTCCTCAATGTTAAAAAGAAAAACAAAAGAAATTAAGAAAAAGTGTGAGAAGTTACCCCCCTTTCGTATGAGATTGTGTACACTACACGTATGCTCTGGTTCATTGTTCCTCGCTTTTCTCATAATGAAGAATTAGTGTGTATGAAACATGTATTGAACTTCAAAGTATATGCAACACAATTCAAATCCAAATCCCAATTTTAAATTATAACTAAAGCAAATGAAAACAGGAAACATTAAACAAAGTTAAACAATTCAAACTAAAATAAAAATAAATAAAAGAAAGTAAAACTAAATAAAAAGAAACAAAAGAAAATTAATCCCAAATAAAAAAATAAATAAAATAAAAATAAAAAATAAAATAAAAATAATTACAACAGGAGGCTCAGTCCTCCATATCTTCGTGTTGGTCATTGTCCTCCTCGGGTTGGTTCGCTGGTGGTATAAAAGTGAAGTCATGTCCCGGATATTGTGGAGGTGACTGGAACTGGGTGAGGTCTACTCCACTTTGTGTCAATTGGCAGCTCATCATGCTGTGGAGTAGGGCTTGGTATTCATGCTGATATTTCATGTGATCACTGAAACATGCTTGTTGTTGGATTTGGTATTGACGCATCTCGTGTTGATATTTATGCATTTCATTAACTTTCGCTTTTAGGTTTACCAACCTGTCTTTTGTAGAAGCGTTCTTTGAAGAATCACCCTTTCTGCTTCCTTGTCCAACCTTTGATCCGCTTGTAAGGTGTTGCATGTAAGCGAAAGTTAATGTTTCAGCCGGTTGCAATAAGACCTCGCCCGTGTCGTATTTGACTCCGTGTTTGACACAAAGGGCGGTGATGAGTTGGGGAAAGAAGTAGCTAATGTTATGGTACTCAACTGAGTACACAACCGTTTGTTGTATCACCATTCCCACGTCTATTGACCGCTCAGTCTCTATAGCAAATTGCAGGATACCCCTTTCCCGATCGACTGTACTGTAATGCCGAGTCAGCATTAACCTAGAGCAAACAAAATATTGCCAAATTCGGGAATGGGTCCTTAAATGCTTAGCTTGGAAGATGTTCACCATATCCCCTTTATATTCCCACTCACCGTATCCATCGGTCAGGGTGTTAATTACTTCGTCGTAATCAACCTGTGTTAAGTATGTTTCATACGTGCTATTTTGAACATCCCTCAACCCATAGTACTAGTTGATCACAGTCCTATTGAAAGGGACTTCAATGCCCCTCACCCAAACCATTCCATCTCTCGCTTTCGGGACATTCGCGTAGAATTCCCGAACAAGCTAACTCACACCCGCCTCCGGGGCGTATGCGAATTTTTTCCATCCTAGTCTTTCAACTATATCCAAAATTTCCATCACACCTACTTGCCCAAAATCCATTCCTCTCTCATTTATAAATCCTTTATTCCTTTTGGCGGCACCCTCGTACCGCTCTTGCGCTTTTCAGCTTACAAACCGAGAGGCGTCATAAGTTCGATCCTCAACCATTTTTCCTTTCCCTTTTGAACGACTACTATCACCAACCTTTCTTTTAGGGGCCATTTCAGTTCTTAAACTTGATAGATTCAACTAACAATTCTAATTTCCAGAAATTTCAGAAAAAACCCCAAAAATTGGCTCCCCTCTTATCCAAAATTTCACTTAATTCCAAATTTAGATAAAATTTCACAATTTCCAGGAAATAAATACTGAATTGAAGTAGAAATGTGACGAATTTTACCTTTTTTTGATTGCAGATGAAGTCTTGAAGAAAAACCCCAAATTTTTCCTTGGAACCCTAATTTTTGAATTGGAGAGAAACTTGATTGTTGAAGCAAATCTGATGAAATTGAATGAAGAAATGGTGTTAGCAATGTTGGATTGATAAATTGGTGAAGAAAAGTTTCAATTTTGGTGAAGATTTGGGCAAAAATTGGAGAGGAGAGTGGAGAGAAAATGAGAGAAAAGGAGAGAAAGTGTGGAAAAATTTTTGTTTTGAAAGTTTGAAATGAATTTGATATGCACGAGTGCCCTTTTCTGCCCAATTTTCAGAGGCGTGCCGCAGCATGACTTTTTCCCGCCGCGGCGCGGTTAAATTTTTTAAATTGTGCATGAAATAGAAAGTTCCTCGCCGCGGCACAAATATTCCCCGCCGCGGCGCGCACATGTTTTTCAAAATTTGGCTCGAGACAGAAAGTCCCTCGCCGCGGCACAAATTGTCCCCGCTGCGGCGCACATTAATTTTTTGAAAAATTGTTTTGAAACAGAGAGTCTCTCGCCGCGGCGCACATTGTTTTTTTGAAACATTTTAATTTTTTTGGATTTTTAGAAAACATGCAATGTATCCACCCCCAACCAAAACTTGGGAATGTCCTCATTACCTTAACAAAAATAAAATAAAATAAAATAATTAAAACAACGAAAGAGATACGATACCGAATGGGTGCCTCCCATTAAAGGCTTAGTTTAACGTCTTAGCAAGACGTGGCTGCTCTCGTGGCTATTCATCGAGGAGACTTATTAAATCAATGCTGTTTAAATTGTTGTCTCCTTCCAAATATGGCTTGACACGATGCCCGTTTACCTTAAACGGTTCTTGCGTTTTCGGATTGAGCAACTCGATTACTCCATGTGGAAGTACGTTAGCAATTGTGTACGGTCCGCTCCACCTAGAATTAAGTTTTCCTGGAAACAAACGCAAACGTGAATTATATAATAGAACTTTCATTTCGAGAACGAAATACTTACCGAGGAGCCCTTTGTCGTGATAGCGCTTAGTACGCTCTTTGTAGATTTTGGCATTTTCGTAAGCTTCGTCTCGAATTTCCTCAAGTTCGCTCAATTGAAGTAATCGTTTTTCCCCAGCTTGTTCCATGTCCATGTTGAGCTTCTTAATAGCCCAATAAGCCCTATGTTCTAGCTCAACCGGTAAGTGACATGCTTTACCAATAATTAGCCGGTAGGGACTCATACCAATTGGAGTTTTATACGCTGTACGATATGTCCACAAGGCATCATTCAATTTAATTGACCAATCTCTCCTTGAGGGGCGTACTGTGTGTTCCAATATCCCTTTGATCTGTCGGTTGCTCACTTCCACTTGCCCCGAAGTTTGGGGATGGTATGGGGTAGCCACTCTATGAGAAATGTTGTACTTCTTCAAAAGCCCATCGAAGAGTCTATTGCAAAAGTGGCTGCCTTCGTCACTAATGATCACTCTCGGTGTGCCAAATCTGCTAAAAATGTTATCCTTCAAAAATTTAACAACAACGTTAGCGTCATTAGTTCTAGTGGGTATCGCTTCTACCCACTTTGAAACATAGTCAACAGGGACTAGTATGTAAATGTAGCCAAAAGATGGGGGGAACGGACCCATGAAGTCGATCCCCCACACGTAAAATAACTCTATTACAAGATTAGATGTCAAAGGCATTTCGTTACCCTTACCTATGTTACCGGTCCTTTGACATCTATCACATCTCACACAAAACATGTTAGCATCTTTAAATAAAGTAGGCCAATAAAAACCGGATTGTAATACCTTTAGGGCCATTTTCTTACCACCAAAATGGTCCCCGCAATGTAGCTCATGGCAAAAGGTTAAGATACTCTCATGTTCCTCTTCTGGCACACACCTTCGGATGACTTGATCTTGACATAACTTGAACAAATACGGGTCATCCCAAAAGTATTGCCTGCAAACACTAAAAAACCTTTTCTTTTCCTGAAAAGTAATGTTAGGTCTCAAAATACCACTAGCTAGATAGTTAACAATGTCAGCATACCATGGATTCGGACCTATTGTAAACAATTGTTCATCAGGGAAGGTTTCAATGATTGTATCCTTACTTTCACCTTCAACATATTCATACTTAGTAATCAACCTAGACAGATGATCAGCTACTACATTTTCAGTACCTTTCTTGTTCTTGATCTCTAGGTCAAATTCTTGTAAAAGTAGGATCCACCTAATGAGTCTAGGCTTAGCATTCGGTTTAGTCAATAAATATCTCAAAGCGGCATGATCCGAATGCACAATAACTTTAGTTCCTACCAAGTAAGACCTAAATTTATCAAGTGAAAATACCACAGCCAATAACTCTTTTTCAGTGGTGGTGTAGTTAATTTGGGCGTCATTGGGTGTTTTGCTAGCATAGTATATAACATGTAATCTTTTATCCACTCTTTGCCCTAAAACAGCTCCTATAGCATAATCAGACGCATCACACATGATTTCAAACGGTAAGGACCAATTAGGAGCAACAATTATTGGTGTAGAAGTAAGCCTATCCTTTAAAGCATTAAAAGCAACAAGGCATTCATCATCAAAATCAAACAAAGTATCTTTGGACAATAGATTACATAATGGACGACTAATTTTGGAAAAATCCTTAATAAACCGTCTATAGAAACCTACATGTCCTAGGAAACTTCGTATACCCTTAACAGATGTCGGTGGAGGCAATTTTGCAATTAAATCTA
The DNA here is from genome assembly GCA_029378325.1 of Elaeagnus macrophylla. Taxonomy (NCBI): domain Eukaryota; kingdom Viridiplantae; phylum Streptophyta; class Magnoliopsida; order Rosales; family Elaeagnaceae; genus Elaeagnus; species Elaeagnus macrophylla. The sequence goes on along the minus strand of CM055649.1, from coordinate 2,637,679 downwards.
CCTTAGCCTTATCAACTTCAATTCCCTTGCTAGATATGACATGTCCTAGCACTATGCCCTGTTGGACCATAAAATGACTTTTTTCCCAACTAAGCGTCAAATTGCATTCAATGCATCGTTCTAATACTAAAGTCAATTTATACAAGCAATCATCAAAGGAATTACCGAAAACTGAAAAGTCATCCATAAATACCTCAATGAATTTCTCCACCATGTCCGAAAAGATCGACATCATACATCTCTGAAAGGTGGCGGGTGCATTGCATAGTCCAAATGGCATTCTCCTAAAAGTGAAAGTTCCGAATGGGCATGTGAATGTCGTTTTCTCTTTATCCTCCGGAGCGATGGGTACCTGATAATAACCTAAAAGACCATCCAAAAAGCAATAGAAATCGTGCCCAACTAGTCTTTCTAACAATTGATCAATAAAGGGGAGGGGGAAGTAATCTTTTTTGGTGTATAAGTTCAGCTTTCGAAAGTCAATACACATCCTCCAACCCGTAATTATTTTAGTAGGCACTAATTCATCTTTGTCATTCTTAACCACGGTTATTCTAGATTTCTTAGGTACCACATGAACGGGACTAACCCATTTACTATCAGCAATTGGATATATTACCCCTACTGCTAGGAGTTTCAAAACTTCCTTCTTAACTACCTCTTGCATGATTGGGTTTAGTCTCCTCTGCGCTTCTTTAACTGGTTTGACATCGTCCTCTAAATTAATCTTATGCATACACATTGCCGGACTAATGCCTCTAATGTCCCCAATACTCCAACCTATTGCCTTTTTATACTTCCTAAGCTCTTTAATCAATTTCTCCTCTTGGTTTTGGGTGAGTGTAGATGATATAATAACAGGGTATGTTTCATTCTCTCCCAAAAAGACATATTTTAGATGCTTAGGTAGTTCCTTAAGTTCCAATTCAGGTGGAGCAATCTCATCATTTGGGACATCTAATAAATCTAAAGGCGTACTGGTGTCATCTAGTGATATGGCATTGTCTAACAGTTCACTGTACTCCCTAGTCTCATAGTCTAAGATGTCATCTACCTCTCCAACCGTAAGTGCTACTTCCAATTTATCATCTAATCTAGCATGCACAAAAGTATCATGAATTATTGGATCTAAACATTCTACAAACGAACATTCATCAATAGCAGATATAGAGGGGTAAGGAGATGAATCAAAAACCTTAAAATGAACAGTCTCTCCCAAGACCGTCATTGTCAACTTTCCACTTTGGACATCAATGATGGTTTGGGTAGTAGCCATAAATGGTCTTCCCAAAAGAATGGTGTGCTCTTTGTCCAAAGATGGATTATCCTGCATGTCTAAAACCACAAAGTCAACAGGTATGATTAGCTTATCTACCTGTACAAGTAAGTCCTCAACCAAGCCCTTCGAATATTTAACAGATCTGTCCACAAGTTGAAGGGACATGGTTGTTGATTTTAGCTCTCCCAAACCTAGCTGCAAGAAAATAGAGTAAGGCATCAAATTGATACTAGTGCCTAAATCAAGCATAGCCTTAGCTACTTTCCTATCCCCCATAGTAATATCAATTATGAAACTACCTGGATCTTTTAACTTAGGGGGTAAGTTGCGTTGAAGCACCCCACTAGCAATTTCAGATACGATTACTCTCTCATTAAGCTCATACCTTCTTTTCTTAGTGTTTAGTTCCTTGAAAAATTTAGCATACGAAGGTACGTTCCTAATTACGTCTAACAATGGCAAATTAATATTAACTTTAGATAGCATGTTAAACAAATCAGAAAACTGCTTATCTTGCTTACTGTCCTTTAAACGGTGTGGGAATGGTATCGGTGGTCGGTATGGCTCCGATGACTTGTGTAGTGTAGGTGGATCAGATGACTCTCCAATTCTCACCTTTGAAGGCTCTTCATGCTTGTCACCTTTTTCCTCCAATTCCTTTGAAGCATTGTTATCATCTAACATGTTACCTGCATTATAAGGTAAATTATTAGAAAGTTCAGGTAAATTTTTAGTAACAACCTTACCACTCCGAAGAACTGTGACAACTTTGGCTTGTTCGGGTTGACTGGATAGCTTTCCCGTCTCTTGCTTGTGCATTTGTTCCGCTAGCTGCCCCACTTGCATTTCCACTCTTTTCATTGAAGCTTCCATAGAGTCCATCCTTCCACTACAAGATTGTATGAAATTTTTTAGGGTTTCCTCTATGGTCGGTTTATTTTGTGGAAATTGTTGGTTTATAGTTTGGCCTTGAGTTTGGTTTTGGATGAATGGTTGGCTATTGTTTTGTTTCCATCCAAAATTAGGGTGATTCCTCCATCCAGGATTGTAGGTATTTGAATAAGGGTCGTTCCTAGGTCTAGGTTGGTACCTTTGCATTAAATTTGCCTCTTCAGTAGTACCTGTATAAGGATCACCTGCAAAAGAACAAACATTAGCACCATGTCCATATGAACCACAAACTCCACATACCTCGTGTTTTGGCATCTGATTAACATTGGAGGTTGTGAGAAGTTGCACTTGTTTCGTTAATTCAGCAAGTTGCATGGCCATTTCATTGTTGGAGCCTAATTCATGGACTCCAGCTCTTCTTCCTCTAGCGCTCTTTTGTTGGGAATTGGCTCCCAACATCTCGAATAATTCGTAGGTTTCATCCGCTGTTTTCTCACCCATAGCTCCTCCTGCAGCGTTATCAACTGTGAATTGACATTGTAGTGTCAATCCGTCATAGAAAAACTGATTCTGTAGCTGCAACGGGAAGTGATGATGTGGACACTGTATCAAAAGCAATTTGAATCTGTCCCAAGCCTCGTGGAAGGGTTCTCCGTCCATCTGCAAAAAAGTAGCAATTTTTGTTCTTAGGTCAAATGTCTTTTGATGGGAATAAAACTTACCCATAAATTTGTTGTAAACATCGTCCCAAGTGGCCAAAGAACCGGGTGCCAATGTCATTAGCCAAGACTTAGCTCTATCCTTGAGAGTGTATGGAAAACATCTCATGCGTAGTTGATCTTCACTAAGTCCCTGCAGTGGAAAGGTTTGCACAGTTGCATATAACTCACGCATAAAATTTAAAGGATCTTCATTAGGGATACCGTAAAAGGAGGGAAGCATGGAATAACGAATATTTTTCAATTCATAATTCCTAGCCGCCTCTGTAAGTCGAATGCACGATGTGGCAGTCCCAATGATAGGTCTTGCAAACTCTTTGTTCATCATCTGCCTAGCTACATTGTCACCCATTGCTGCTTGTAATTGTTGTTGGACTTCTTCCTCTTGAAATTGATTATCCAGTTTCTTTAATCGGTATTTGACTCTATGAATGTGGTCAATGAAAGGAGAGAGTTCCTTGTTAAGTGATCTCCTACCCTGCATGCACAAATAAAAAGCAAACAAAGATCAAGGCAGCAGTAAAATTGGAAAATTAAGCACTATTTTTTTTTTTTTTAATTTTTTTTGTATTTTTGAATAAAAATAAATAAATAAAATAAATAAACAAATAAAAAAAATAAATCAGAAACTCTAAAAAGTTAAAAAGAAAATTATTCAAAATGCCAATTCCCCGGCAACGGCGCCAAAAACTTGATGTGTTAAATTGTGTACTCGCAAGTGTACGAATCACTCGTAAAAAAGTGATAAGCAACTTCCAAGGTCGGTTTCTCAAGGAATTGCAGTGGTTCTAAATAACTAACTTTTTAATCTAAATAGAGTTCTAATGAAAATAAAACACTAATTAAATAGAGTTTTAGTAAAACTAAAACTCTAAGTAACTAAAATCCTAAAGCTAGTAAAACTGTAAAAAGGTGTTTGATTTGTAACGGGAACAAAGTACGAGCAATTAAAGGAAAACAAAATCGCAAGTAACAATCAATTCAGATAAATTTGATAATCAATGGAGGATTATGGACGTTTAGCTTGGTTGACCATGCTTGCATCGAAAAGGTATGGTGAAAAAACATGAACGTTCTAAATAAACAATATTACCGGCTTTCCTTTTAATTACAAGACTGCCTTCGGTCGGGATAAATCTCTTTGTTGATTAACTAATTAACTGCCTACGGTCGGGGTAAATCAAATAGTAATCAAATTACGCGCAAGGAAAAACATGCCAATCAAATTAATGCTATGACTAAGTCACTAAATTGAAGCTTTGATTAAGTGTTTCGGAATAAAGTTAAGGTGACGTTCCTATAACTAAATTCTAAGATCTTTCAACCTAACTACGAATCTCAAATTGGCCCATGATAATTCATAATTAAATATCTAAACATGCTCTTAATCAAAAAGTAATTTGTTTATATTAAATCAATAAAAGATACACCATACACAATTCTAGCAAACATGGCAACGCAAACTAAACATCCATAATAAAACTAGCCACTCATGTTCATATTAATATTCATAGACAAATAAAATATGATCATACACTCCGACGAAAGAAGAAGAAAATAGAATTCTATAACAACAAGGAAACCTAGATCTAAATACCGCTTTATGGATTGGATAGCGTTCTTCTCCAAAAGCTTTATCTTCGATTGTCGACGGCTTCCTTGGATCCTTAGAATGGTTTCTCTCGCTTCGTTTGAGTGTAGCAAAGCTCCGAAAATTGATTGAATTGCTTGTTTGGTCGCAAAATTATTGTGTGTAAGAGTTGTATTCGAGTTGTTTGAGTTGTATGTAAGGGGGATTTTAAGGGGGTATTTATAGATGTAAGGGTTTACACAAATCCTGATTGCCATAGGAATAGGCACGCCGCGGCATACATTTTCTCCGCCGCGGTGCAACACAAATTCTGAAAATAATGTAAAAACCCCAGAGCTCTCCGCCACGGCGCGCAATGTTTTCATGATTTCCCAGGATGCAACCCGAGAGCCTCTCGCCGCGGCATATGGTTTCTTCGCCGCGGCGCGCCTTGTATGTAATGGTATGTAAATGCCTTTACATACGTTGTTGAGACCCTCGCCGCGGCACATGGTTTCTTCGCCGCGGCGCGCATTGCTTTCCTTCTCTTCATGCTTACCCCCTTACATATGTGATGGCTCGTTATGTAAGGCTTACGTATTTGACTTGTCTTGCCCGTAACTCGTGATTCGAGGGCTGTAAGTGTTCCGTCTTCGCGTGTTTTCATCATTTGACTCATTTGACGCCAAAAATACCTGAAATGCACTAAAACATACCCGTGACTCCAAATGGATAGATTTATGAAATTAATCGAATAAATAATCACAACGAATCTATATATTAAACAATTAAGCACAATTAATCACGAAATATTAGTGCTTTTTGAGCACTCATCAGCTGCCATTTTCTTTTATGGTGGAAATGCTCTTGAAAGAGACCCAAATGTTGACCTGGTGTCCAACTTAGGCTATGAAGTTGATTCTTTGGTGCCTTTCACAACCCAACTTTTTGTGGATAGGCTAAGGGAGTTATTTGAGATCCTCGACTCCATTGGAATAATCCTTCCTAACAATGGCATCATCCCAAGTGGACCCCCTCTTAGAAGGATCACAATATTTGTTGTTCTTCAACTTCTATTCCCCGTAGTTGGCGAGGTAGTTCCTTTGTAGGATAAGGGTGCCTAATAGGCAATTCCTCCCCAATGCTTGGGAGATCCTACTATCTTATTATGTATTATGGAAGAAAGAAGGTAGAGAGATGAGCCTTGCGGAGTTTAGGTCCCTCTATCATCCATAAGTTATAGGTGGAGGCTGGTTTGGCCTTAAGTCCCTTTTATGGTTGCAAGTTGATATTTAAATTGTCCAAGTCCAACAAGGGTTGGAGGGATTTTTGGTTAATTACTGTTGGGATCTATGATGTGGCTTGTCCTAAACTAAGCCTCATATCCACATAGTTTGTTCTTAGTGGTGAGCAACTCACACATGCAAGACCCATCCTTCGAAATTTACTTTACATTTTTTGTCTTTGTATTGCTAACTCTTTTTCTGAACCTTTCTTTATGCTGTACATTGGAAGAAGTTGAAGTTTACTGACAACGATAGGAAGAAGTTAATTGGGAAGCTGTTTGCCTTATGCTTGCAAGATGTACTAGCTTAAGGTTGGTGCTACTTGAGAAGATTATTCATTGGGATTTCCAGCTTTCATCTACCCTACTGAAGACCTTTCACAACAATCCTTCTCCATATGAGTACTTTGAATAATTCTTTAGTTTGGACTCACTTAGAGTTGACTTTATATTCTTGTCTTTTTCTCTTGTCTTACACACATCAAGTCATACCAAATGGCTTCTTAGAAAGGTGACTCCACCAATGCCTTCCAGTTCATTACTATGAACCTTGGGAACCAAAACATAAAGAAAGGTGAGAGTGTTTTTGAGAAGAATAAAGCTTTTCAGGCATCTACCTCCTAGGTCGAGGTGACAGCAAGAGTTGAAGCTCCTAACTCGACTTAGATTTTTTCTCTAATCGAGGACTTTGTGATGGAGGAAGAGGCTCCACACTTAAGTCCTCCACGTGACCTGCCCTTTATAGCAGCTTCAGAAGCCCAAGTGGGCAAAGTTGATGAAGACATCTTTGGTTGGTCTGAGAAGTGTTGGAGACTCAGAGTTACTGTGGAAGAATGTATTCTGACAAATCACCTAAATCCTTTGGTAGGTGTTGCTAGGGAGGCTAGGCTCGAGAGAGACCAGGCTCAAGCCTCACTAACTCTTACTCTAGAGGAGAAAAGAGAGCTTGTTGAGACTTTAGAGGAATGGGATTGATCCTAATAGATCATACGTGAGACCCTTGCAAGATCTAAGGGTAATAGGACTAAGCCTCAAGGTGAATTGGCCTATAAGGATTTTGACATGGAGAAGCTTAGAGCCAAGAATTAGAGGTTGGTTGATGAGGCAAAATTTGCAGGTTAAGGAGATGTGAATGTATACTTGGATTCTCTTGATTTCATGGCAGGTCATGGCTTTGAGTCAGCCAAGAGAAGATTCAAGATTATCTACCTAGTCAAGCATCTAACCCATTGCAAGTTCCCAGATTATAATGTGGCTGCAACTGAGTATGGGAAGTATAATGATGATCTGACTTTGAGGGGAGTGTGTCTTCAATCGAAGAGGTGGCCCAAGATCTTGCTGGATCATGGGATGGGGCTCAAGTCCAAGGCTTAGTTGGGACTCAAAAGATAGTTCAAGCGAAACCTATTTGTGTGATGTTAATGCACAATGACTTGATAGTCAAATTATGTATTTATAAAAAACTCGTAAGTGCACGAATTACTTGTAATAAGTGATAAGTATACTCCTAATATCGTCTCTCTAGAAATTGCGGTAGTTTTAAAAAGTTCTTTATTTTCTTATATAGTTGAACAATCCTAAACACTCTAATAATTGTTGGTTGGTAGAAAAGATTGTAAATTTTAATTTAATTCAATAACTAAAATAAATTGCAAATAAAAGAAATGACAACCAAGGGGAGGATTATGGATGTATATAAGAATCTTAGTTTTCTATCCATTTATGAAAAGGACAAATTAAACAATTCAATTAAAAGTCAGATTTAATTATTTTTTCACTAAACCTAAAAAATTCCAAATCAATGGCAATTTTCACTGCAATCAATTAATTAACTTCTTTGATCCGGACCATTAACTAATCAATTGAAGTTAGCTCAAGAAAATTATAACCACCTAATCTAACAAAAATCAATGCAATCAAATTAAGCACTTGTTCATAATGCACAATCAAGCAAAGATGGCATTTCTAATGCCTTAATTCTAACATATTATCTCAAACTTCAAATCAAGATTTAGTCCATCATTAATTCATAATCAGAAATATTAAGAACATGAAAAAATAAATCCAATATTCATATATAATTAATTTACAAAATTGTTCTTCCAATCATTGGAAGCAATACTAATATCCCAAATATACAAATTAGCCAACCATAACTAAATTGGTGTCAATCAATTTAATCATGAGAGAAAAATAAAAAATCAAAGAGAGGAAAAAGATATTACAATAAAAATACCCCAAATGATCTCCTAACTCTAATTCCTTGAAGTTGGTTGATCCCCTTTCTCAAATCCTTAGAGTAGCTTTACAAATGGAGAATCTTCTCTTGATTTTGGGTGGATTTTTTGGCGGAAACCCCAGTTGCCACATCAGTTGAGATATGGAGGAAATTGGTTGCAAAAACTTGTGTTTGGGAGAGGCATAGTGTGGTACTGTGGTATTTATAGGGGAGTAAAGAAACACATGTGATTTAGGGTTTTTGGGCAATTTTTGGTACGCAGGCCGCGGCACACAAAATTTGTTGCAGTGGCGCAAGGCTAAAAATGGGACTTCATAGTAAAAGCCGAGAGTTCATTGCGGCAGTCGTTGATTTTTTTCTCCCATAGTAAAAATAGAGAATGAACCGCCACGACACACTTATTTCTTCAACGCGACGTGTGTACTTGTGCTTGTCTTGTATGTACCCCTTACATAATGAATTGTCTTCAATGTAAGGCTTATATTGCTCAGCTCTTTCTATGCCATTTTTACTCTCTTTGATTCATTTAAGTCCAATATTCTTCTAAAAGTCCAAAAACTTACAAAACATATAAATACCTACCAAAACATGATAATAATAAAATAAACATAAATAAATGCTTAAAAACATAACAAAATATAAGTCAAAGTAGTGTTCATCAGATGTTGTCCAAGGATGCTAGTCATCGACAGTAGACTTAAGACTTAGACCTAGTAGTTCTGTTTTCCTTTGGTTTTTTTTTTTTTACTTCCACAGTAGTACTTGGCGAATGTAGTCACTTGGCCTTTTGATTGTAGTTTCTCTTAGGAGTATGTCTTGAATAATATATCAAAATTGACCCCATATTTAACTTGGATTTTTTTTTCTTGGTTGTGAATGCGGAACATAGCTTGTCTCTCATAGTTGACCACATTTTTTTTTGTTTCCTTTGAAACTTAGAATTAGGAACTACCCTTGGTATTTTGGTAAGATGATCTCGATGCCCAAATAACCTTGGGAGACCTTAATTGACACTGATATACTTAAGGAATTGTACTTGGGACTTTGTGTCCTTGGGATATCATCATTTGTTCAGTGTTGAACTTGGACCTTGGGAAATATACTCACCTCAGCTATCGGAACCTAGACATGATGAGTTTAGCAACCTTTATAAATTGGAGCACTTCAATAACACAATTTCCTCAAGAGAGCACAACTCCACTCAGTAACCTAGATTTTTACGAACTACCCTGCGCCTTTGAAAAATTCTTTGGGAAATAGGATGACATGACATAAGTAGGTCTGTCCCAACCACTAAGGGAAAGTAGGGCACCAGCCCCCAGAGTGGGTCTAGAAAAAATTATGTAGGGCACAGACGGGGCATATGGCAATCAATACTAGATTAGAGGCAAGCCATGGCATGACTGACAAAGGGTTGGGCAAGTAGTTGGCAGAAATGAGCAAAAGGCGTGGGAGGTGGGTGGAACTAGGGAGAAAGTGTAGGAGTCGCAGATATAAGGCACTTGATAAGTGCTTGAAAAGCACTAATATTATGTGATTTGTTGTGCTTAATTGCAACAAATAGATTTAATTATAACACTTTTATTTAATTATTTGCATAAATATATTATTTTGGAATCATGGATAAATTTTGGTATATTTCAAGTAGTTTTAGCTTTAAAAGAGTTGAATAATGTAAACACACGAATACAAAACACTTGAAGCACTCAATATCAACGTAGGAGAAACAAGGACCAAGGTATGTAAGCCTTACATTAAAAACCAACCAGTATATAAGGGGTACATACGAAGATATAACAAACAATGCGTGCTGTGGAAAAAGAAAATAGGTGCCATGGCGTACAACCCTCGGGTTTTTGTATGGGACTGAGAATTCGACATGTGCCTCAGTAGGAGAAAATGTGTTCCATAGCACAATGTTCTCTGTTTTTACTATGGTGCATAGTTTCAACGTTGTGCCGCTGTGGGAAAAAATAGGTGCCATGACTCACGTACAATTTCTAGATCTTGAGTTTTATGTAACCTTTACACATATGAATACCCCATTAGGTTTCCAACTTACACAATTGAAAATATACAATTTACTACGAAACTTATTAGGATTTTTAGAATTTTTTCTTATTCTAAGAGGCAAGACAACCAATTCTAGATCATTGAAGACTGAAGATCAAGCTTTTGGAAATGAAACATCATTCAAACTATTTGTGGTATTTAGATCTAGGTTTTTTGTTGTTATTAAAATCTTTCTTTTTCTTCTTTCCTTTATAGAATGTATGTTGAATTAAATTTATCTATGAATATTGATTCAAACATAATTGGCTAATTTTATCATGAGTGTTTAGCTTGTGTTACCATATTTGCTAGATTTATTATGGTGAATAATTTTATGGCATAAATAGATTGAAAAATCTTGGAATTTAGGTTTAGGAACATCATCTTGACTAAATTTTGAAAAACATAAATTGATTAAAAAAATTTGGGAATTTAGTTTGCATTTGATTGTTTGACATATTTTTTCTTGAATATAATTTGATTGCTAGTTAATATATCCGATTCGTAGGATATTAGTTAGTTAATCACAAAAAAAATTACCCGATCTATAGAAATTTTCTTAAATAAAATGAAAACCAGTAATCTTTATTTATAAGTTTGTTCATATTAATTCACCATATTATTTTGATGCAAGTATGATCAACTAAGCTAAACGTTTATATATCCTTAATTGATTTTTATCAACTTTTTTCAGCTAGTTTAGAGTCGAAATATTGTTTTCTTTGTTTGTTTGCCATAATCATTGTTTGCTCTCATTCTTGCTCTCTACAATTTTATTTACTTCCTTAATGTTAGTTTTTAGGATTTTTAATAAGTTAGGACGATTATTTGAAACCACTGCAATTCCTTGAGAGATCAACCTTGGAGTTCACTTATCGATTGTTACAAGTGATTCGTATACTTACAAGTACTAAAATTTACACATCAGTGCTTGGTCGTACATGAGGCTAGTTAGCTTGTCGGCTTGGCAGCAGTAACTAATTGGCTGGCCAGTGGTCTAATGGAACCGGCTAGTCAGGCGGTGCCCCTATTCTTGCATCACATTTTTGTTTGATAGATTCGGTAGATTCATGTCTTCTATGGCCTTGGTGACATTTTTTGCCTGCCCCTTGGCTAGCAGTCCCATCTTGTCGGCACTGTGACGTTCTCCAACTTAACTTCCCTAAACACCTACTTTTTTCCCTACTCTAAAATTTTGATGAGGTT